>PVJC01004618.1:25840-63021 GCA_004026665.1 Murina feae | reverse complement strand
ACAAAAACAAAACAAAACAAAAAAAAAGTTGGAGGAATCACAATACCAGATTTGAAGTTATACTACAAAGTCACGGTAATCAAAACAGCCTGGTGTTGTCACAAGAACAGGCATATAAACCAATGAAAGAGAACAGAGACCCCAGAAATCAATCCAAGCCATTATGCTCAATTGATATTTGACAAAGGAGGCAAAATCATACAATGGAGTCAAGACAGTTTCTTCAATAAATGGTGCTGGGAAAATTGGTCAGATACATGCAAAAAAAAAAAAAATAAACTAGACCATCAACTTACACCATACACAAGAATAAACTCAAAATGGATAAAAGACTTAAATGTAAGTGGTGAAACCATAAAAATCCTAGAAATAGCCACGGGGAACAAAATATCAGACATCTCTCATAAGAATATGTTTATGGGTACATCTCCTAGGGCAAAGGAAAGGAAGGAGAAAATAAACAAATGGGGCTACATCAAAATAAAAAAACTTCTGCATAGCAAAAGAAATCACCAACAAAATGAAAAGGGAGCCCTCCTTTCATGTATGGGAGATCATATTTGGCAATAATACATCAGACAGAGGGTTAATATCCAAAATATATAAGGAACTCATACAACTTAACCAAATGAAGATAAACAATACAATTTAAAATGGGCAAAGAACCTAAATAGATATTTCTCCAAAGAGGACATACAGATGGCCTAGAGATATATGAAAAAATGCTCTAAGTCACTGATCATCAGAGAGATGCAAATTAAAATGACAATGTGGTATCACCTCACACCTGTCAGAATGGCCACCATCAATAAGTAAACAAATGACAAGTGCTTTTGAGGATGTGGAGAAAAGGGAACCCTACTACACTGCTGATGGGAATGCAGACTGGTGCTATCATTATGGAAAACAATATGGAGTTTCCTCAAAATACTATATATGGAACTGCCATTTGACTCAGCAATCCTACCTTTAGGAATATATTCTAAGAATCCCAAAACACCAAACAGAAAGAATGTATGTACCCCCTATGTTCATAGCAATTTACAATACTAAGGTCTGGAAACAGCCCAAGTGCCCATCAGTAGATGAGTGGATAAAAAAGCTGTGGTACATTTATACCATGGAGTTCTATGCAGTAGTAAAAAGATAGAATCTCTCACCCTTTGAGACAGGATAGAGAAATCTGGAGAGTATCATGCTAAGTGAAATAAGTCAGTCAGAAAAAAATGATTCCACACATGATCTCATTCATATGTGGAATCTAAGTAACAAAATAAACTGATGAACGAGTAGATCCAGAGACATGGAAGCATGGAGAAGAGGGCAGAACCTCAGAGAATACAAGAAAAGAAGGTAGTTCGGCAAATCAGCAAAGGGCCCACACCAGAACCTGACCATGCTGGCACCTTGATCTTCTTGTACGTCCAGCCTCCAAAACTATAAAAATAAATCTGTTTTTTAAGTCACCTAGTCAGTATTTTTATTATAGCAGCCCAAGCAGACTACCACACCAGTACTTAGTATTGTCAGCATTTTTTATTTTAATTATTCCAATATTGAAAATTATTGTGATTTTAATTTTCATATCTGTATCTACTACATATTGAACATCATTTCATGTATTCATTTGCCATCCTTCCATCCTCATGGATGAGTATGTCTTCAAATAATTTATCCATTTTTTCTATTATATATATTTATTTTTTATTAAATTTAGTGTGATGACATTGGTTAATAAAATTATGTAGGTTCTCTTAATGATGCCATTCTTAGAAAAAAAGTTTTAAAATTTTGTAAGTCCAAATTATCATCTTTCCTTTTATAAATCATTTTTTTTGATACCATGCCTTAGAACTCTTTGCCTAACACCAGGTCATGAAGATTTTGTTTGTATGTTTCCTTCTGAAATTTGTATATGTTGTATACCTGAAAATAATATAATACTGTACGTTAACTGTAATTGATAAATAAAATTTTTTCTCAAGTTTTCTAGTTTTAGATTTTACATTTAGATGCATGATCTATTTTGTAATAATATTGGTATAAGTTGTGATATGTAGGTGTGTTTTTTTATTTTTATTTTTATTGCATGTGGATTATTCCAATATCACTATTCTAAAAACATTTCTTTTTTTATTTAATTACTTTTGAACCTTTGCAAAAAATCAAATGATTATATTTGTCTGAATCTATTTTTCAACCCTCTAACATGTTTCAATACTCTATTTGTCTGTTCTTTTGCTAATACCACACTGTCTTGATTACTATAGTTATATAGTAAGTCTAGAAGTCTGGTACTATAAATTCTATAAGTTTATTCTTTTATCAAAATTGTTTTAGCTATTCTATTTCTTTGTCTATACATAAATTTTAGAATCATTTTGCTATATCTATAAAATATGCCTCTGTATTTTGATTATAATTATGTTAGATCTATATATTAATTCAGGAAACTTGACAACTTTCTTGTAATGAGTATTCCAATCCATGAACAAGGCATATTACTCCATTATTTGAGTTTTATTTGACTTCTTTTATCTTCAGTTTTATCCTCACTTTGTAGTTTTAGGCATATAGATCCTAAAAGTGTGATTAGATTTATTTCTAGCTATTTCCCTTTTTTTGTGGGAAATTTTTGCTTGTGGTTTAAAAAAATTGGTATCCAATTTTACAACAATTATTTTGTGTATCCACCTTGTGAAATTGTATTCAGTGATCAGTGTAACTCACATATTCATCATTGGACTAAAAGATAAATTCCTGGGTATTGTATTATGTTGGAAATCATATCATCTGAGGATATTTTTAAATTTGTTTTCATTTTTACTCGACAGTCTTTGTTTCTATCCAATACATCTTGTATTTCTTCATTTCCATGCTATACGTCTTTTATTTCTTTTTCTTGTCTTATTGCAATGTCTAAGACTTCCAGCATGATATTCAATAGCATGGTGATAGAAGACATTCTTGCCTTTTACAGTCATAAGAGAGAAACATTCATTCTATCACCAACAAATACAATGTTAGCCAAATATTATTCATCCATAAAAAATGAGAAAATCCTGTCAGTTTTTACATGGATGGATCTAAATGGCATTATGCTAAGTAAAATACACCGAGGCAGGAAAAAAAACAAATACTGTATGATCTCACTCATAGGTAGAATTTTTTAAAAAATATCAAATTCATTGAGTCAGAGTATAAAATGATGGTTGCCAGGGACTGCAGGGTTGGGGGAAATGGGTTGGTCAAAGGACATAAACTTTCAATTATAAGATAAGTAATTTCTGTGGATCTAATATACAGCATGCTGCTTATAGTTAATAATACTATTTGCATACTTAAAGTTTGCAAAGGGAATAGATCTTAAACATTCTCAACAACAAAAAAAGTAATTTTATGAGGTGATGGATGCTAAATTAACTTGATTGTGGTAATCATATGTATTTGACAAATCATCACCTTATATACTTTAAATATATTTAATCTAATAAAAAAGTAATATGCAACTTGACCCTCACTCTGTTACACCTAAGCTACCAGCCAATCCACCAGCCAAGCCATACCCACCATCCAATCAGAGTAGCTGTATGCAAATTAACTCAGCCAATATGGTGGCTGGCAGCCATGTAGCTAGAGCAAACAGGAGGCTTCTGTTGCACCAGCAATGGAGGAAACTGCCTGCGTAGGCTGGCTGGGCCTCTGCTCAAGGCAACAATGTTTCAATTATAGAAGCCACTGAGCTGAAGCAAACAGGAAGCTTTGTTGCCTGCCTAGGCCTCAGCTCAAGGCAACAAAGTTTCAATTATAGAAGATAAATAAACCCCAGAAACCTGATTCCAGCCAGCCTCCCTGGGACATTGAGGCAATGGGAGCTGTGGGCAGCCTGAAAATGGCCCTCAACCCCTCACCCAGGCTGGCCACACCCCCATGGGGTGAGGGTTCCCATTGGGGGGCTTGGCCAGCCTGCAAACAGCCATCAGCCCCTCACCCAGGCTGGCCAGGCACAACAGCAGGTGGACATCCCCCAAGGGGTCCCAGACTGCAAGAAGGCACAGGCCAGGCTGAGGGACCACAAATTTTTGTGCACTGGGCCCCTAGTTTGTTAATAAAACTGGAAGAATGTAAAAAAAAAGATTTTAAGAGTAGAATTCCTTTACATACTAATATAATCATATTATGGTTCCTGGGATGGGACAGTTTCTGAGGTCAATGTTTCATTTTTGTATTAACCCTAGGCAGGCTCTGCCCAGCTCTTACTACCTGGATCTTTCATATAAATGAACTACCTTACTATGCTATATCTTCAATAGATTCACAAGCCTTCTCCCAATTGCCTTTTGCCACAGCCTCTACTGGTAAAGTAGCCCTCAGGTTTAAACTTCATCCCTCGGTTGTAATTGAAGTCAGTTCTTTTTGGAAGAGATTAGGAGCTACTAGTATCTGCTTCCTAACCTGGTTCTCCCCTCTCCCACCAGAGGCAAAATTTCTGAGCCAGGGCTCTAGAGCAGAGGATGGGATCAATGACAAACTGCTTTCTGAGCAAAATCCCTACTCTAGGATTGAGTGCCTGGATGGAAGTTGGGGTGAGGGTGGGGGTTACAGCAGCCTATAGTCCCCTCAGCTTGCTTCTCCTGGCATGTAATCCCTGTCTCACAGACAGGAGGAAAGGTTATATTGAGTGGGGGAGGGGAACAGGATTATCAATGCACCATACCCAAGTAGAACCTCCATTCCACAAGGTAGGGTTGAGCAGAAGAAGGAAGGTTCTCCCTCCGAACCACACTTACCTGATACTTAGCCTCAGCAACAGGCACCTTGAACCAGGATCAGGAAAGCAGACATCCTGTTCCTATCCTATGTAATAGAAGCCTAATATGCCAAATGTCTGACCATTTGTTCGATTGCTCACTGTGAAGTGCACTGACCACCAAGGGGCAGATGCTCTGACCAGTAAGTTAGCTTGCTGCTGGGGTCCAACTGATGGGGACCGGATGAGATGGGCTATACACACCTTGGAGCCCTCCCACTGTCTCTCCCTGGCCCCAATCATGCACCAGTGGGGTTTCTTGCCCTGGCCTGTGCCCCCTCGAAATCTAGAACCCCCTCAAGGGATGTCAGAGAGCTGGTTTCAGACTGATCCCCGCAGGCCAAGCCAAGGGACCTCACAGGTGCTTGAGTCCGTGCATTGGGCCTCTAGTTACATAAAAAATTCTCCAATTGGGATCTGAGGAATAGAGGGAGCCCTGTGTTTTTTACTGCAGCAGTCTGGAGCAAAGTCTATGGCTTACTAGTTGGTAAGTGGGGAGGAAGGGAGTAGTCTTGATTCAAATATTATAGACACTAAACTTCCTTACCAAATAGTCATAGAATCTCTTGAATAGTTATTTTTTCATTTGCTGTTCGCCTTTAGGGTCATTTTCAGGAGTTTTAAATAAGAGGTTTCATAAACATATAGTTTTCACCACTTTCAATGGAGAATGAGTCAATAGAGCTCTCTATGCTGTCAAGCCATAAGTTGATCTAATACATTTGCATTTATTTTTTAGTTGTATATGGTCTTTCCAAAAGTATTTATCTTTGCTTCTTCCTCCTACCTTTAATATTTTCTATACTTAATTTACTTCTCCATTAAAACTAATGGACTGCTAATTTTAAATCAGTCCTCTCAAACTTTCAAACTCTTAATTTCTAGGAGGTTCAGAAATTGGGCTTTTACTGTGCTAATATCTAGAGTGAACACTGATATCACTTATAATTTTTATCTAAAATGAGGGAAAAGAACATCTTTCTTTGTGGTAGGCAGTTAGACAGACTTGAGCAGAGCAATACAATGGGCCAGGTACAGAGGTCACCAGGGGAGGAAGCCTCAGGTACCTAGCAAAGGACAATATAGGGTGGGGTGTTGCCCCCAGGGTGACCTTTCCTCCACTAGCATATCACTGGTCATGCCTGGCCTTTCCTCCCTAGAGATAATATCTAGGCCTCAGTTGTATTTCAGCACCTGGCCTGGAAAATCAGCAATGCCAGGCTGCCCTCAGGACCAGACTCATTGAATAATGACCCCCTGACCTGGCTCCAATCAATCAATCAGTGAAGGCTTAGACCCTGAAAAGACACACTTGGAAAGCTCTGAATATTCTATTAAGGTCTTCCCCTGGGACCTCCCTAAGATCTCCACCCTTAAAACCCATAGGATGGAGGATCCAATGCATTCTTCCTCATGGGAGCATGCCGGTGCCTTTCCTCTCTCCTCCCCCTCCTTTCCCCTGTCCCAGCCTCATTACGATTACCTTCCTCATTCCCAAGCTCCTAGGACCCTTTTTTCATTTCCTTTATAACTTGTTTCCTAGCCCATCTCTTCTATGAATTACTCCTTCTGTCTCTGTAATTTTCCAAATAAATGTTCTCTTATAGTTTGAGTGTTGGCTATGAATTCTTTCTTGGCCAGAACTCAAGTACCGAAGTTGTTGAACCCAGGCCCAATCTGACCCCACAGGTTTAACACTTGGTGACATTCCTGCTACCTATATCTCCACTACTATTTGTCATTTTGTCTATGGATTAGTTCATGTTCAGGAGAAAAGAATAGGGATAGGGATAGCAAAGTTGGAAAGAGGAAAAGTTACAGTAATCTAGGAAGGCATTAATAGCCTGTTGCTATAGGGTTGATTTGTTAGTCATCTTTTGCTAAAGCTTAGCTGGCTTCCTTGAAAATAGTCAGTAAGTGACTAGGCATAGCAAGACTAATCCTAACATAGGAAGCCACAGAATGATGAGAGATCTGGGGATGCCCCAAGGAAGTCAATAGGGTATACTCTCAAATTCTTCCAGGTCTGGCTTGCAGGTCTTAGCAAAGCCTGCCAAGAATTCTGGAAATCTTTCATGAGTGCCAGTAGGAATCTTTCAGCCACAGGACTCTTAGAGATCATTCTTAAAAATTTGGATGCTTAGGTTTACAATACTATTTTCTTCCTATATTTTAACTCTTTATTGTCGAGAGTATTATAGATGCCCCCCCATGGGCTTTCTTCACCCACTTCCCACCCCAACCCAGGCCTCACCATCCTATTTATTGTCTGTGTCCAAGAGTAATGTATGTATGTATATAAATTCTTTGGTTAATCTCTTCTAGCATCCCAACCCTTTGAAATTTGTCAGTCTGTTCTGTTTCCATACCTCTGGTTCTACTTTATTCATCAGCTTATTTTGTAGATTCCCTGTTGTTTATTTTGATTTTTAGATTCAATTGTTGATAGATATGTATTTATTGTTCATATTTTTAATCTCTTTTTTCTCCTCTTCTTTTTCTTAAAGAAGACTCTTTAATATTTCATGTAATACTGATTTGGTGATGATAAACTCCTTTAGCTTTTTCTTGTCTGGGAAGTTCTTTATCTGACCTTCAATTTTAAATGATAGTTTTGCTGATTAGACTAATCTTGGTTGTAGGTCCTTGCTTTTCATTACTTTAAATATTTCTTGCCACTTCCATCTGGTCTGCAAAGTTTCTGTTGAGAAATCAGCTGACCATCTTATGAGCACTCCCTTGTAGGTAACTAACTGCTTTTCTCTTACTGTTTTCAATATTCTCTCTTTATATTTAACTTTTGATATTTTAATTATGATGTGTCTTGGTCGGGTGTTCTTTGGGTTCATCTTTTTTGGGACTCTCTGTGCTTCCTGAACTTGTATGTCTATTTCTTTCACCAGTAAGGGAAGTTTTCTGTCATTATTTTTTCAAATACATTTTCAATTTCTTGCTTCCTCTCTTCTCCTTCCAGTACCTCCATTATGTGAATGATGGTACACTTGGAGTTGTCCCATAGGTTCCTTACACTATTTTCATATTTTTTATTCTTATTTCTCTTTGCTCTTCTGATTGGATGTTTTTTGCTTCCTTACATTTCAAATTGCTGATTTAATTCTCAGCAATCCTCTTCTCTACTGCTGATTCCTATAAATTATTCTTCATTTCAGTTAGTCTATCCTTCATTACTAACTGGTCCTTTTTTATGTCATTGATGATTTCACTAAGTTCTTTGAAGACATCAAGTTTCTTGAGCATCCTTATGATCATTGTTTTTGAACTCTATCTGATAGTTTGCTTGCATCCATTTCGTTTAGTTCTTTTTCTGGAGACTCCTTCTGTTCTTTCATATGTGATTTGTTTCTTTGTCTCTGCATTTTGGCTGCTTTACTGTGTTTGTTTCTATGTATTATGTAGAACTACTGTCTCTCCTGGAATTGGTAGGGTGGCCTTGTGTAGTAGGAGTGCTGTAGGTCCTAGTGGCTTAGCCTCCCCAGTCACCTGAACTTGGCACTCTAGGTGCACCTCTCTATGGACTGTGTGCACTGTCCTGCTGTAGTTGAGCCTGGATTGCTGTTGATGTTACTGCTATTTGTGTTGGTCTTGGAGGTGCCCGGGAGAAGCTAACCTGTGAACCAAGGCAGGCTGCTGCTAGTGCCAGCCTTGGGCCACTTAGCAAGAGATGGGGCACACCAATGCCAGCTGCTGCCTGTTTGAGATATTTTAAGAAATTCTGTAGCCTGAGCCAAGACAGACCATTCATAAGGAAAAGCCCCTGCATACAGCTTGGATGCAGTTGCAAATTGGGTGGGGCTGGGTCTCAGGAAGTCACCAGGGTGGGGCAAACAGTGTGAGCCAGGCTGATGGAGACTCAGATGTGATGACTGCCTGTAGGCACTGTGGAGGGGAGGTCTAGGCAAAGGAACAATGACCTCTTCCAGTACTTTTGTCTGAAAGAAAGCTGCCCCCTAGTTCTTGCTCCAATGCCAGACAGTTTCTTTCCTCCTCTTTTGTCTGTGGAGCCTTTTAAGTTGCTGCCCCAGTGCTAGAGCTTAGAGGAAGTGAGTCCAAGTAAGTCTATGCATGAGTCCTTTAACATTAACTGCCTGGGACTCCAGCAGTCACTCAGCCACAATCCCCACACTGGTTCTCTGACCTGAGGGGTCTGGTGTGGGGCTGGGACCCCTTGCTACTCATGGTAGAGGAGGTTCTCTCAAACCCCAAAGTATCTCTCCCTGTTAAAGAAATGCCACATGTGGGTATCAAACTAGCCCACACTGTACCATCACCCCTCCTACCAGTTTCAATGTGGCTTCTTCTTTAATTCTCTAGTAGTAGGATTTCCATTCAGCCAGGTTTCAGGCAGTTCTGAATGATGGTTGTTCTGTGGTTTAGTTGTATTTTTTTTAATATATTTTATTGATTTTCTACAGAGAGAAAGAGAGAGGGACAGAGAGTTAGAAATATCGATGAGAGAGAAACATCGATCAGCTGCCTCCTGCACACTTCCCACCTGGAATGTGCCTGCAACCAAAGTACATGCCCTTGACCAGAATTGAACCTGGGACCCTTGAGTCCGCAGGCCGACACTCTATCCACTGAGCCAAACTGACCAGGGCAAGTTTAGTTGTAATTTTGATGTGGCTGTGGAAGGAGGTGAATACTACATTTACCTATGCCACCATCTTGGCCCTTTCCTAGCTGTTAACATTTTACTTCCAGTTGGAATTGTGACTCCAAAAGATGTTTGAAGAAAGAGTTTTCTGAGAATCTTATTTGTGAATAATAGTTATGTAATATTAAGGTGACCAGACATCCCGCTTTTGGCAGGACAGTCCTGATTTTTAACAATTTGTCCCACGTCCTGCGGTGTTTTAAAGAAAGTCCCAATTTTTGGAAAGAATGCATGACAAGCTAGGGAATGGCAAGAGAACAGGAAGGGAATATACGGTTTTCAGCGGCCATGTGGCTATTTAGCCAGGATATGAGTTTTATATTATTTTTGTTAATTTTATAATGTTAAACTTTAATAATAACAAATAATTGTTGAGAACTGATTATCGAGAACTGCTTATCAAAGTTCACATTGTTGATCAGTTGTTAGAATTCGACCACCATTGTTTGGACTTAATGAACAATGGCATTTTTTGGGATTGGCAATGACGAAAACATTTTGTAACTGTCTCTCAGACGATACACATCATATTGTGTGCTAGTAGTTAAACAGTAATGTAATTACAAATCAGCTATTCAGATAATTTAGGTAAGTAATTTATGTATTTATTTCATAAACACATAAATTTTCTTGAATTTAGTAGACAATACTCGTATTATTCATATTTTATAGTGGCAACAAAAAGTCTAGCGCAGGCCTTGAAAGTGACACTTATGACTTACGTTATGGCAGATTCAGAGGAAAAATACTACAAGTTAGTATTGTTATTATTTAAAAAGAAATGTAGGATTAAAATTAAAATAATAACTTGCTGTCCTTACCAGGAACTAATGCTGCGACTGAACGCGTTTTTTCTACAGTAAATAAAGTGTGGACATCAGAAAAATCACAATTAAGTGTTGAGACTTTGAAAGCCATTTTATGTGTGAAATATAATTTAACAAATTCTTGTGAAAAATTTCATGACCTTTTAAACAACAACAGCAATCTACTAAAAAAGTTTCACTCAAATGAGAAATATGCCAAAGAATAAAATAAGACTATACATAATTTTTTATTTATTATATTTGTAAATTATACTTATGTTGAAATTAAAATATATGCATATATATGTTACAATACTATTTTTGCATTCTATGAAAATTTTTGTTGCTCCATATAGACCAAATTTTTAATCAGAAACCCCCCCCCCCAAGCGGGGTAAGGGAGGACGGGGGAAGGTCAAGGGGGGAAAAAAAAGAGGCATATGTACTACTCTTTGTAATATTTTAAGTAATAATGAAAAAGAAAAAAGAATTCCCCTAGTCAATGGTGTCCCACTTTACCAATGTTAAAATCTGCTCACCTTATGTAATATCCTCCATTTGTCACCCATGCTTCTATGCTTGGCTTTTTGTCCTCTGAAACTGACCCATGCAGATTTATTGCCATGCTCCAGCACCTTGCTGACTACTTTCCAGTGGGTTTTGGCCAAGGTAAGATATCAACATGAAGTTGAAGTGTGTGAGAAGATAAAGATTGTAGTGTTTCTCCATTGCTCCCTCCTTACTATACTGCTGACTCTCTGGGAGTAGCTGTGTTCCTATGACTCTCATTGGGCCCCTCCTCCAAGGAGCCTATCCTGAAACATGAATTCCTCTCCTAAGAACTCCTTGCTATGCTGTTTCGGTCTGCTTCATCATCTCGCTTGTTCCCATAACCATGCCCACATCTTTTTAGGTAATCTCTTCATCTGATCCATTTAGACTGAATTCTGTTTCCTGCTTGGTCCCTAATAATTACATTTAGAACCCATGAGTGTCATGATTTCTAAGCCTCATCATAACCCTACAAGGCATCATTAACATTATTAGCTCACTAGAAGCCTGGTGCACAAATTCATGCACCAGTGGGGTCCCTCAGCCTGGCCTGCGGGATTGGGCTGAAACCAGCTCTCCAACATCCCCTGGGGGGTCCTGGATTGCAAGAGGGTGCAGGGCAGGCTGAAGGTCACCACCAGTGCATGATCAGGGTCGGGGAGGGACTGCAGGAGGGTTCCAAGGTGTGTCAGTCCCGATGGGCTAGACCCCAGCAGCAAACTAACCTACCGGGCAAAGTGTCTGTCTCCCGATGGTCAGTGCACATCATAACAAGTGTTTGAGTGGCCTTAGCATATCATGAGCATATTATGCTTTGATTGGTTGAATGGACAACCAAACGACTGGACACTTAGCATATGAGGCTTTTATTATATAGGACTTACAGATGAACAAATATGACTTAGATGAGTAACATACCCCAAGTCACACATCATCTAGTGAGTCACAAAGTTGGGATTAAAACTCTTGTTCTTCTAACAAAAACCATTTCCTTGTTTTATTTAAATTTGTAAACAGGTTCTCCTTCTAAAGACTAATTTTATTCAAATATAAATCAGCTGTCTTATGAACATATTAAGTGTAAGACCTTATTTTAAAATACAATTTGTTGAAATTCACAAAGGAATTGCTAAATTCAAGTAGAATATCTCTGACTGATAAGTTTTAATGACTATAGTGAAAACAAAAGATTTCATTTAAAACAAAGATAAAACGTGATAATCTGCTCTTGCCTGATGCTAACATTGTCTTCATTTTTTTAGCAGACACCCTTGGTTGCAACTCAACAACCATTTCCAATTCTCTAGTCTATCTTTTTGTACTTTAATAGCTGGTTCTCCCAGACTCTTTTAGTTTCAATGGCTAATGAAAAGTATTTCTTTCATTGATAAAATGAAAGAACAACTTTTCTTTACCCCACCCCTTTTTCATGATTAGAACAATGGTATGATACATGGAATTATAATACTCATCTTGTGACAATGAGCTGATGTCCTAAATCTTTCATGAAACTATATCCCTATACTAAAAAGTTTTATACATAATATATTTGTATGAATATACTGAATAAAGAGCTTTTAGACTCAAACAGTGATCCTGCAAACCCTAAGACCTCTGAGTTTTGTTAATTGTTTTATCCAATATTGAAGGGACAAAAAGAATATTTCTAAAATATGTGCATGGCATAAACAACAACAACAACAGTACAGTGACCACCTAGGTAACCGTGGCCCAGCCTAAGAAAAAAGAATGCCAGAGACAACCTCTGTTCTAGATTTCATGTTTATATATCCTTTGCCATTTTAATAATTCCCTTGCTTTCCTCTGTTCATCTTAATCCCCTTTGTAAGGCTAGAGATTGAAATATGAATTTTACCTTTTTTTTTTCATTCATGTTGTTAATGTATGCAACACCTTAGTCCCAATACCCTTTACCTTTTAAAATGCAGTAAAGATTTTATGCAGTAAAGCCTGACTGCTTCCCCTCCTCCCCAAATTACAAGGTGAAGAGACTGGTGCAACCTTCAAAACAGGAAGGTGCTCTTTATATTGGTCATCACAAAGCCTCTTTTCAGAGCTAGAGAGAAGAACACATGGGGGCTGGGTGTCTTAGAGTTAGGAGTTTGTAGAGTAGCAACTTCAATTTTCAGGTTTCCGAAGGGGTTCCCCTGCCTCTCCTTCAGCTCAGTCCTAGGCAGGCAGACCCTGCCCCAGCCTTCCTCCTGAGATCCTGCATATGCTTTCTTGCTAAATGACTCTTCGCACTGTTACCTCCTCACGGGATGCATCTGCTGGGTGCCTCACATCCTGGGCTCCACTTTCATCTTTTCGAATCTCAACACATTGTTTCCTCCAGTCCTCGTGCCAGAGTGGAAGGGAGCCATCCCGCTCAGCCGCGCTCTGGGATTGGCAGCGAATGAATGATTGGCAGCGGGCATCTCTGTCAGGGCTTTGGCATGCTACGGAGTAGAAGCCCTGTGCTAATGAATGCCATCTACACCTACCAGATGTGCCACTGGGTGACATGCCAGATCTTTTACATAATGCCATTCTGCCGGACGCGAGACAGCTGAGTGTTGGGGGGGGGGGGATGTCTTTTAATGCCTCAGGGTGGGAGTGGGCCTGCCTTTCTTTTCTTTTTTAATTCGGACCTCCCGCCACCACCTCATACACCCAATCAGCTCCCCTCGCATTCATCTAAAACCTTGGCTGAGGACATCTCCCTTAGCTCTCCCCTACACTCTTCACCTTTTTCCTTCCTTGAGTGTACTCCCCTCCTCCAACCAAACTCAAGGAAAGGGGATGCTTTTCTTAAAGTTAAAGACTGGAAAAGTGCCCTAACCGGTTTGGCTCAGTGGATAGAGCCTCAGCCTGCGAACTGAAGGGTCCCCAGGTTCGATTCCGATCAAGAGCACCTCCCCAGTGAGGGGTGTGCAGGAGGCAGCTGATCAATGTTTCTCTCTCACTGATGTTTCTACCTCTCTATCCCTCTCCCTTCCTCTCTGTAAAAAAATCAATAATATATATATATTTTTTTTTAAAAAAGATAGGAAAACATTGGAAGAATCCGAGATGAAAGGAGGGGCGTGGAGAAACCACACTTCTTATCCCCCGCCCAATTATCCTCTCCTTCTTTCCGTTAAATGTGCAAGGATGAGTTTCCCTCCGCCCGTCTGCTTGCTTTCCCACTGTCCATCGGAAAGAAGAAGTATTTCCCCCAAGGGTGCCAGCCTGCCAGTGCCTGTCCCGCCCGCGACCTAGTTGAGGTCGTTGTCTTCGTGTGGAGGTGTCCAAAAAGCCATGCCTTTGGAGAGGCGTGTTTCCTGCAGCGGGGAAGGCCTAGGTGGGAGGAAAGGGAAATGAGAAAACCACTTGTGAGCGACAGTGGGTGCGTGCGCGAGCCGGAGGGCTTTGGTCCCCACCCTCCCGGCTCTCCGCTTCTTGGCTGGGGGGAGGGGGAAGGGGGGTTGGGGGAAGTGGGCTCCAAAGCTGGTGCCAGGCTCTTTCGCTAGACCTGCCAATCAGGACTCCCGGAATTCTGGGGGCTTACGCAGGGGCGGCCTCCGCTCCTCCTCCCCAGGGGCCACACGCCCCCTCGCACACGCTCCCCGCCGCGCACACGCCGGCACCGGGGCCGCCAGGGCTGTTGCCACGCTCACGCCCTGCCCTCCGCGCGCCTCGGGCCCAGCCGCCAGGCCCCTTCCCCGGCGCCCGCTCCCCCGCCCGGCGCCGAGGCTCCAGATGGCAGCTCCTCCGGCTCGGCTCGCGGCCCCCAGACGCCGCCCGCAGCAGCCGGCGGTCTCTCCCTCCCCTCCCAGCTGCTGCGGCGAGACCAGCGCCGGGCGAGGAGGGCGAGCTCCTCTGCAAACCTCGGATGGGGCGGGAGCTGGGCCCCCGGGGAGCGCGCCGATGCCCGGTCGCGGGGAAGGAGCCCGCAGGCACCAGGTGAGAAGGCCGCGGAGGAGCTCCAGGGAGGGGACGGTGTGGCGGCTCCCGGCCACCCTCACACCCCCTCCGAGCGCCGCCCTTTCCTTCCGCACGACTGCAGCACCCTTGGGGACCGCGGGGAACCGCTGCGCAGCCTCCAGGAGGGGGCGCCCGACACCCCGGAGCGCGCTAGAGGGCGGGCTCCTCTGGGGCCTCCCGCCCCCGCCCATTGAAAGGCGGTCTCGGCCTGAAAGCTGCCCCCTACTGTCGGAGAGCGGCAATGCCCACCAGCTGCGACACCACCTTTTCCATTTCTTCTCGCCACCCTCTCCTTTCTCACTTCCCATCTGCTGCCTTTCGTTTTATTTTATTTTTTCTTTCGCCTGCTCTCCTTTGCCCCGCCGCCTCCTTGCATCCTGAAACTTTGTCCTCCAGCTCCTGTCCCGTCACCGGCTGGCTCGTCGGCCGGCTGGGCGTGGTGGGAAGGGGAGGTATTTGGTGCCTGGGCTCTGGCCTCTTCCCAGGCGCCTCCCCGAGTGCCCGGGGAACGGCAGGCTCGCGGGCTCGGGGGCACTCTCCCCCTGGCCGGGGCGGGAGGCGCTTGGATGTGGTACGTTTGAGAGCAGCGACTCTCCTGAACGCGGAGCTCGGTTCTCCCCTTTCTGGGTGGCGTCTGAAGCTCAGAGCCTTGATCCAGAGCCCCTCTCTCCCACTCCAAAGTAAGGACACCTGAGGGCATCCTCCTCCCCTTACCCCTTTGCCCCTAGAACGCAAAGCCCGCCCCTGGGGCAGTCCTGCCGACGCCGCTGAAAGGCTGCCGCGCCTGGCGCCCCTGCCCATCTGACGCCCCTAATCCCTCCGTGAGCGGCGCGTGCCCGCAGACCCTGTGCCCGTCCCCGCCCGCAGCCGTGTGGGCATTAGACCCCGGGAGCGTGTCTCGTAAGCTCCCGGCACAAATCCCCTCGGAACACATTCATCACAAGCACCAGAGAGTGTACAACGCGCGCCCCCCGCGCCGCGTCTGCCTTTTAATCCCGGGGTAATTCTGCAAAGCGGCGGCGGAGCGGCTCCGTTAATCCCTCGCACGAGCAAACGCAGCCTCTGGCCTACTAGCCTCTTGCAGTTTCACGAGGAGGTGGCCTCGCCGGCGGAGTGTGCAAAGACAGAGACTTGCGCGTGTGAGCGCAGCCACGGGTGCACTCCCACCCAAAGGCGCTCCTGAAGGGTGGGATCAACGCCGCTGCGAGGTGTGCGTTGGGAGGGTGGCGGGGGCAGGTGCCCAGTTAGATTGGGGGTCCTAGAGGAAGCCCAGGTCTCTCTCCTCCAAAGGCTTCCACACAAGTGACCTAATTTGGAGACTGGCCTCTTGGGACAATGCTGGAGCAGGAGGAGCGGCCCGCCCGCAACGGGGAGGGGGTCCGGGCTTGACCCCCTGCGGTCTGTTCCTCATGCTTGAGATTTCACTGTCATGTCCAATCATATTTCCATTCGCCCATTTTATTCAAAACCGTCCTCCCGTTTTCTCATCACCATCATTTGCACCATTGCCTTTTATCTTTGATTAATTAGCAAATCGAAAAAGATAATGAAAGGTCGGGCCAATAAATTAGGCTTAGGAACTGGCGGCCGGGGTGTCTGGGGCTGCCGTGGGGGTGGGCACCGCCCGGAGGCGGCTGGGGGCGCAGCCTGCCGCACACTGAGGGGCTAAAAGGTGCGCGGCGCCGGCTAAGTGGAGAGAGCGCTCCTGAACAAGCCCTGAGCCCAAAGCCAGGACTTCTCGCCCTGCTAAGTGGAGAGCCTCCTGTGGGTTTAGGTTTTGCTGTGTTGAGTCTAGAAAAGAGGGGAGGAGGGGTCTGGGGTAGGTTTCCTTCCAACAGGCCTCCCTTCTCTCGAGGTTTAAAACCCTATGTGTTTAGGCCAGGGGCTTTTGCTTCCGGGGATGGGAAGTTAGATTTATTTTTTTCTTTGCAACCTTTCCACTTGCCTACCAGTTTGAAAGAGGGTGGGAAGTAGGGAGAGGAAGAGGACGAGAAAGAAAGAAAATGAGAGATTCTGTTATGACTATCAAATGTCTTGGTCAAAGAGGAGAAAGCTAGAGACATGGAGTTGCTCCCTCCCCTCGCAGAGGTGCTAGTGGGTTCTGGATTCTTCTTTTCTACCCCACCCCCCACAACCCCTGTACCCCTCGGAAATCAATCAGGCCTCCCAGACGGCTGAGAGCACTTGGCCACTCTTCAGTTTGCCTCATCCTCTTTAGCTTTCAATTGAAAACCAATTAAAGGTCTCTATAAATCTGTTAGCTCTCCTTTTATCTGGAAGCCCTTGGTGCATGCGATATTGCCCTTTAGATGCCTCTTCCGTGTTTTGTTTTACAATTGTTGCATCGCTATAATGCGGCCTTTCTTCGCCTGTCTCTATAGATACAGATACGCGGGGGAAACCAAAGCTATTCAGCCCCTCGTTTGTCCAGCAGTCTCGCAGTGGCCCTTTCTCCACTGCTGCTTTCCCGGCTCCCGAGCAGCAGTTATGGGAGAAGCAGATGGCAGCTGATTGGGGGGAGCTTTGTGGCTCTAACACTGAATACTTTATGGAAAGGGACTTTATCCTGCTCGGTTGGGCAGAGGAACCAGGGGAGGAGATTTATGGCCGGGAAAGAGAAGCCTTTTCCAAGTTATGGCTCTTTCTCACTGGCTTTCTCCTTTGCCCAGGGCTTCAAACATTGAGGAATTGGTCTTATTTTATGTCATCCTCCTTCCTGTTAACCGCACTTTTTAGTCAGGATCTGAGAGAAGAGGAGATTAAAAGCCAGAAGTTTACGAAATACCTTAAATCAGTGATTTTCAACCTGTATGCTACAAGAGGCATACTGGTGTGTGGCAAGATTTTTAAAGCATGCAATACCTGACTATTTAGTCAGGGGCACTGACCTCTTTTCCCTTAGATTGTCAAATTTAAAAAAATGACAACAGCCAACACCACAATAGCTGTCTGGTGGGAATGAATAAAAATGAGGCTTATGTTTTGGTCAGATTGGCAAATATATATATTTGGTGTGCTGCAGAATTTTACTAAGTAGTTTATGTATGCCATCAGATGAAAAGGTTGGGGATTGCTGCTTTAGGTTGTGGTTGATGCATCAGCATTCTCTGCCCTGGGGTTGGGAGGAACAGAGGGGTAAGGTCTTGCACACTGTTTGGGGCCATGTCTTCCTGGATGTCCTGTTAGTTGCTGAGTAAAACATCCTCCTCCATTATCCTATTTTCTACAGAGAACGAAAGGACGATGTAAGTCAGAGGCAGACACTGGTACTGAAGGAATGGGGCGGCGATGAGGCACATGGGGCCTCGGTATGAGGCCTACTCTGAAAGGGCTGAGCTGTAAGGCTGACGAAGGGGTGTCTGTGGATGTAAGTTTGGACTTCAAATTGAATTTTCATGTTTTGAGGAATATACTGATTCCAACCTTCCCCTGGAGGCCTAATTCACCCCGATATCTTTTCTTGCTCTTGCCTGAGTTTTACTTCTTTTTTTAGAAATATTTTTCATTGATTTCTGAAAGGAAGGGAGAGAGAGAGAGAGATAGAGAAACATCAATGATGAGAATCATTGATTGGCTGCCTCCCGCAGGCCCCCCACTGGGGATTAAGCCCACAACCAGGCATGTACCCTGACTGGGAATTGAACCTGGGACTTCCTGGTCCATGGGACAATGTTCAATCCACTGAGCCAACCCAGTGGGCCTGAGTTTTACTTCTCGAACCAAATACATTCTCTGTCTGCTGCAGGGCTGTATCTCTTCTCCATATGCAAGGGAAGGCACCCCATTGCTCCTCCTGTCCCCAAACCTGTTTCCCTAAAGCAATGCCACCCTCTCTTCCTCTGTTCTCTGAGAACTTTCCCTCCCAGGGGCCATGACACAGGCACATAGAAATGCTCCCAACATGCCAACTGGCAGCCAAGCATGGAAATGAAGCCAATCCAATGCCTGGGCCCTCCGTTCTACTTCACACAGACGCCTTGTTTCCTGAGTAGATAAAATGCCCCTTTTGACAGAAGAAACGTTTTCTTCTGTCATATTCTAAGCTCCTTTGGTCTGCCATTCCTATTCTTTTACCTTGTCCCTAGAAATGGAAGAGGAAAGGCCAGGAAAGGTGTGAAACTTCCAGAAACAGCACCTCACTTTCTGCCCCAAACTACTCCTCCCAGTTCGGAGTGCACACACACTGACATGCATCTTCGCACTTTGTTTCTCTCTGAAGAAGAGAAAAAGTGGAGCAGGAGAGGTAAGATTTAAAAATGACATTTACCCGGCATGTCAAAGTGGCAGGCACTGAGATGTTTTAACTAATTAACGTTTTGGGCTCTGACTATGTGCCAGGCTGAATGCACTGCCATGCTTACGGTGTTGAACTCTTATGACCTTTTGCATTAAGTGTCATTATCCCTAGTTCACAGGTCCACTCCCTTCAGTGGCTAACTAACCCAAGCAAGCAGTCCAGCTGAGGTCTGGACCCAGGCTTGCCCTTTGATATAATCACAGCCACCCTGTGAGAACAATGTTTTTGCTGTTTTACAAATGAGGATACTAAAAACTCAGAGACATTTGGTGATTTGCTCAAGGACACACAGCCAGGAGACTGCAGACCTGGCTTCAAACGTGCTTCAGACCCCAAAGAGTTCTTCACCACTGCCTCTGGGATCCTTTGAAGGAAGCTCAATGAGGAGCGCACAGCCGACCTCTGCCAGGAGGCTCCTGCAGGGTGGGAGGGTCACCGAGCCTGAGACTGCGGGGTCTCGCTCAGGGCTGGGCTGCGTCTGCGCCAAAGTGACTTGAGACCAGTGGGGCAAGCGGCTCTGCCCACGAGGCTTTGCTCACAGCCCACGCGGGGCGAGAGGGTGCGGGGCTGCGGGCTGCCAAGGTGGAGCCCGCCCTGCTGGAAGCCCTATGCCAACCGCCTGGCTGAAGGCCAGGCAGTAGTGCTTCCTGGCAGATGTGGGTGTGTGAGGGGCGAGGCTGCCCACCCTGCCTCTGGGCCCTGGCCCGCCCCATGGAGGCCCCAGCCCGGCGGAGCAGGCTCAGGGTCCCCCAGGTTTCTCAGCCCCCCAGGCCCTGGAGTTCACCAGCGCTGCGCTCACTGCTCCCGGACTTCCCCAGTGGAGACGCCTCCGCCCTGGCCACCCTGGGGAGAGGCCTGGGGCACAGGCCTGGGGCTGGAAGCTAACGCACAGTCTCGGGGCAGGAAACTGCTGGCTCCCCCTTGAGGCTGGAGGAGGGATTGCGGCTGCGGAGGGAAGAGTTGGGCCGCCCTTCGCGGCGAAGGACATTTGAACCCGGACGCGGATCCCTCCTGCCTGCTTTGTGCTCCCGCATCTCCTGGAGCTCCGTGGAAACAGGGAGACATCTGCAGCCTCCACTGCGCGGCTTTGAAAGCGGGAGCACAACACAGTGCCCGCATTTTGTCATAGAGAAGCCGAGAAGGTGCTGTAACAGTTCACGCAACCGTGGCCAGCACTGAAATGGGGGTTCAGGAAGCTGCTCTCTGCGCTCGCTATCCCCGCAGCCCTCGCAAAAGCCGCTGGAGAGGGTTTCCTGCGTCGCCGTCAGTTCACAGAGGAAGGCCACGAGCACCCCTGGGCGTCTCCTTCTCCTGCTGGGCGTCGTGGCCTGAGCCTGAGTTGCTGGTCCTTTTTGGTCAGTTATTCGGACTTCTAACCCAGGAGAAGGTTTCCTAACGAAGGCAGCAGGGACCTCTCGGGGAGTCCGAGGCTGAATGGAAAGCAGCTCCAGCTCTTGGAAGCAGGCCCTTACCATCTGCTCAGCGCCTGGCTCTCCACAGTGCGCTTGCCCTGGTCCCGCACCGAATCCTCACGGAGACAGGGAGCAGCGCTGGGCAGCCTAGTGTGCCCAGGAAGAAAACCAAGGCTGGGGGAGGTCGCTGTCTGCTCAGATAGGAAGGGAGGGGAAGCAGCCCAGTACCCTGTGAAAGGCGGTGGGGACCTGCCTGGTGAGGACATGCAGTGGGGGTGAGGGGTAGGCTTGGTGAAAAGGAGCATAGCTGATCCTGGAAGCCCAGCCACTCCACGTCAGGTCGCCTTTCCTAGGGGAAGGGGTTGCCTGGCAGGAGGCAAGTATTGGCACTAATTCCAGGGAGGAGAGAGGAGGCTGGAGAACATGGCTGGCCCTAAGTGTGCTTGGTCCTTGGAGGGTCCTGGAGTGCCCGGAGCACACTATGGGTGGTCTCTTTCTGCCCCACGTTGATGGTTTGCACGTGCTGCTTCTAAAAGAGCTAGTCCAGCTGAAGATGGCTTGTTTTGTTCTGCTCAGTACCCTCCCCTGCCAGGGCTCTGCACTCTTGGTGAGTCATCCCAGATGTAGTCTGAGCAGTGCTGTGTCTTCCTGATGCCGTGGGACAGTGCTCTCCCTGGGTCTCTACCAGAGACCTTCTTAGCCTACATGGAAGCTCATCTCTGTCATTTGACCTTGTTTGCATACTTCACTTTGTGGTGGTGCCCTTTCCTGAGCTATGAGCACCACAGAATTCAGTCAGGAATTGTCTGGGTCTAGCAGGTACTTCCTTGCCTTGCCTTGCCACCCAAATGTTGAACCCAAATGCAGCTGTGAGTGGCTTGGGGGACAGAGCACCTAATTCAGCCCCCCCATCCCCCCTAAGAAATGGAGCCTGCTGCACTCTCTCAGTGCATTGCTTTCCCCAGGACATCACCACAAGTTCAGAGGATCCTCGCTTGTCTGGAAACATTCACTTCCTGGGGTCTAAATAAGGTAAACTGATTCTAGAATGTAGATTATGCTATAAGGGGTCTGACCATATCACTAGCTCTGGCCAGTGTGGCTCAGCTGGCTCAACATGATCCTGTCTGTGTGCACCAACTAAAAGGTTGCAGGTTCGATTCACAGTCATGGCACATGCCTGGGTTGTGGCTTGATCCTTGGTAGAGGGCATGCAGGAGGCAGCCATCCATGCATGTTTTCCTCTCATCTCTCTCCCTCTCTCTCTCTCTCTCTCTCTCTATCTATCTATCTATCTATCTCTCTCTCTCTCTCTCTCTCTCCTCTCTTCCTTCCTCTGTCTCTTAAAAAAATATTCCATAGAACACTACTCAGTTTTGCTTTTCCAGGACTAATTACTCTCCTATGACTTCACGCAAACTATTTTATCAAAACCATCTTACAAAAAAAAAATGAAAAAAAAAGGAGCACTGACTACTTTATGGGCCTGAAGCCAAGAAAAATGACAGTCCAGAAAGTTTTTTTTTAATTGCTACCTTCAAAAAAATCACCCCAAGCCTGCTTAAACACACACACACACACACACACACACACACATTGTCTGATCAGGTATAAACTTGTTCAGACCTAAATTGAATTTTAGGCCTGCAAAAAACTCGACATGCAGGTCTTTATATTTAATATGTTTATTCTTATGAATTTGTAAAAGATTTATTTGACAATTCTGGATATTTTTTTTTAAAATATGGGTTTTCCCTAAAATTTAAAGGAGATTATGAATATCTTGGTTACCTTTATATTACATTACCAGACGACTAGCAAAGCCATATGGGAATTGGCTTCTCAATCCGCAAGTTCAAAAGAACAAATATGTATCAATTCCTCTGCCTATTATTTCTGCCACATTAAAATATAGGTAAGGGCCCCGATTGGTGTAGTGCAGTTGGTTGGGCATAATCCTGTTCACAGAGAGGTTGCCAATTGGATTCACTGCCAGGGCACAAGCCTAGTTATGTGCTTGATCCCCAGCAGGGGGCATGCAGAGACCACTAATCCATGTTTCACTCTCACATCAATGTTTCTCTCTCCCTCTCCCTTCTCTCTCTAAAAAGAAGTCAATAAAAAGTTTATAAAAAATAGAGCATAGCTTAAAAAATATATAGGTGCAGGGTAGGGGAGGGTAAAGAGGGCCAAATATGTGGTGATAAAAGAGGATTTGACTTTGGTTGATAGGCACACAATGCAAAATACAGATCATTTATCATAGAAATGTACATTTGAAACCCATATGACCCAATGAACCAATGTCACCCCAATAAATTTAATAAAATAAATAAAATAAAATACAGGTACAATAGTGTTTATAGTAGTCATGCTGTTACTATTATTCATGACAAGTTGATCTTGGAATTCTTTAAGAGACCATTTCTCCAAGTATTGGAATTGAAGAAAGACTTAATTTAAAACTTGGTAGTTTTTGATTGCTATGAAAATCTGTTAAAGGCTGTTGGCTTTCTGTACAATATTTGGGGAGACATTCTCCCATTAATGCTAAAATAATACCTCTGGATTGAATAAGGAAACATCTGCAATTCATTTGAATTGAAATAATGAAAGATTCCAATTTGCAATTGAGTAGGAGAGCACTTTGGGTATGAGAACATAGATTATGAAGAAATAAACTATATTTTTAAGACTCTAACAAAGCAATGTGAATCATCACTGTTGTGGTTACTAATTGATATCTACTCCCCCAAATCCTTTTCATTTATTTTCTTTTTTGCTTCTCATTTTCCATGGAGAAAATTAGATGTCTGTCTCTCAGGCTTCAGGGAAGTTTGCCATGGACAGATTCCAAGCTTGAATGTCCTGGGCATGTTGTGCTTGGCCTAGCTAAACCCTCTTCCTAGGAGAGGAATGCGTTGAGCTACCCTTCCCCAAGTAGTCCAATTTACAATCTAAGTCCACATTCAGAGCGGTATCTGGGATCAGGTGCCAGGGAACACGCTCAGTATGTACCCACTGCATGTTAATAAGCATCTCTCTTTTTAACTCAGGAATTACAGCCTAAAATAGAGAGGAAATAAGGTGGAACTCAAATACTGAGTGCTGGTATAATGTCCCTTTTCCTGGTTGTGCAAAGAAATTCTATGTAGAGCTTCTCAACTTGGTGACATTCCTAAGGTCTAGATTAAATCTTCTCAAAATCTGATGCTTCCTCCCATTTGAAATGGCTGGACACCCCTTGGTCCCCAGTCTGCCTGGAAAGCCTGGCCCAGAGAGTAAGGAGGCCCAGCGTGGCTGACTATGGCCCTCTCTATATTTTCTTCCTCCAACCTTCCTCCTACTAATGAGGTCTGTGAAAGATTGCAGTGTCTGACTCTCAAAAACCTTTGTAACCTGCAGATTTTACAGGAAACAAGGATATTCCTTGTCAGCTCTGTAGATATGCATTTGGGAAGGCATATAAAAGCTGGGAGAATTCAGGTGGTCAGGATGCTGAGTATTGGATCTGAGTCACAGTTCACACACAGGTGACCATGAGGCATTGATTTCAGAACTGTGACGGTGCCTTTATCACCTCAGTTGCTAGTCCTGCTGGAAGTCATATTCAGAAGCCATTAAGCCAGCTGACTACAACCCAGATCTAGGAGAGGAAATGAATTAATTACACAAAGTCCTCACAGCTTATCCAGCTCACTGCTGAACTCCAACAGAATGGCAAGTGGAACTTGAGATACCTTGGTTGTAAATTTGAGAAAGGACAGCAGTAGCTGTATAAGTAGTAGTAGCAGCAGCAGCAGCATTAAAAACAGCCATCATTTATTGAGAAAGAGGAAATGCTGAAGGGATAAAAATGTGAGTCAGGAATTGGAAGCCATCCTCACAGGTTATGAAATTATCCATCTTTTCCTTATGTTTTTTGCTCTCCCAGGACCAACCTGGGAAACATTCACTGATTTCTCACCTGTTGAACCAACTGTGATACTTAGTGTAAGGAATAGACCCAAACTGAGAATGCCATGTATACTTTAAAAACTAAAAACAAATAAACACACACACACACACACACAGTGTCCCCCATGCAGCTCAGCAAGTCTTCCTCTTCTTGCCTCTAAGTGATTCCTTAGAAACTTCCATATTCTCCATTGTGAGGCTATGAAGTTCCTTTTCCTGCCTCCCCCAACTCTCACAGCCCCTTCCAGAGATCTTTCTGTGGGAAAATAATAAACTTAGGAAAAAGTTTCCATTGTCTGCTTTCTTGGCATCTCTCTTGTCTTCCGGTATGTTTTTCCTTCACCATGAATTGCTATATTTTTTGACAACTAAACCTTTGCTGGTGTAGAGCTTTGGAAATAAAATTTTAGTGGGGGATGGAGCAAGACCTAGAAAAGGATAAAGAAAAACAATGTATTTTCATTCTTATAGGGTAACAATCCTTCCAAGTGAGTTATCCTTAGAGATTTTACCTGACTCCTATCACAGAATTTGAGATATTTGGGGCCCCATTTCTCTACTCTCAAGAAAGAAACAACATGTACATTGTAATACTCTTTAAGAATCAGATTTCCTTTCTTACCCTTTCTCCATCCTCTCACTTGGGTTGAAAAAGGCTCCTCTTCAGAAATCAGTCATTCACTGGCTCTCTCCAGCCTCCTTTTCCCAAACAATACTGCAGTTGTCTACACATGTGTCTTTACCATAACTGCTGGGAGCCTTGCTGAAGTGGAGCTAGGTGAACACATCCTTACTCTTCATTGTCATCCTCTAATTATTTAATTGGAAATAAAATCCAGAGCAAAGAGCGCCAAATATATGCATAAACTCATTGTTTCATGTGACTTAGAGAAAACTGTTGACCAAGGTGCACTTTTATAGCACTCTATAAGGCTGAATAAATGCCTCAAGCCTTCATTTAGTGTCAGTGAATCCCAGGGAGTAATAATGTAGAGTGATTTCAAAGTAATTTATGCACCATTTTCACCCATACATTTCCAGAAAAATAAACATAACTTGTAGATCTTCATTACCTCCTTTCAATGGTGGTCATGTAGACCATTTATATTACCAAGCAAATATGTACAACTTAAAATATCAGAAAACCTTCACAATAGGAATTTCTAGCTTCTTCCTACCCATAGTCACTTTTTTGTTATGTCAGTGACTTAAAACATAAGACAAAGCATTGGTTGGATTTATAAAATGTCAGAAATTCTTTTCTTTGGGGACTTTTTTTCTGAAATCAATAAGAAACATCTAATTAGGGGACACAGATGAAACTGAGAGAAAATGTCATCTGATGGCCAGATTCTCAATACACCTCTCCCCTCCTCAATAAATCTTAGCTATTTTCTGCTTGAGATTTGGAAGGTCAAGATCCCCTACCCCCAACTTAAGTACCAGAAACATTATTTTATACCAACTGGAATCTAGGTTTCAGTACCTCAAAGGAGACATGGTCTAAGACATGTCCTTTTTATTTCAAAAGAGAAAGGCAGGCAAAAGACAAATGCCTCCATTTAGAGTTTAAGGTTTTCCAGAATGTCCACATCCTGGAATAGATGCCTTTATATTTAGAACATGTAATAGGTTTTTTTTTAATGGCTTGCATGGGCAGATGCTTTTTCTTGGGAAAGGCAAACTTCCTGTTCTCTAAATAACAGCAAAAGAAGGGCCTGAGGAATGTTCTGCTCAACAGTTTAATGGAATTAGGTTTGAAGACTCTGTCTCCAAACCACTCACACACCTTCCTTCTCTGATCTGACTATAGTTTCTAAAGGGCCACAACTGCCTCGTGGCTCCTTCTTCATCTTAACTTGCTCTTTTTGCACTGGTGTCTCTTTATCCTTTTAGTCTCCGCTGGTTACACTTAAGTGTCTGGGGGCAAGTTTTTCATGTTGTGGGTTATTTTTTTAGGTGTTTAAGGCAATTCTTTTGACACTTCTAATCCCTACCCTTTCTTTAAACAAGCGATGGAGGGAAGAGAGAGAGAGAGGAGAGAGGAGAGAGGAGAGAGGAGAGAGGAGAGAGAGAGAGAGAGAGAGAGAGAGAGATATGAAGCATCCAGTCATAAGACAGTGATTCTCATACGTGGACCTGTGAGAACCCTCGGCATTGGGCCTTGGTCATTACGAGTTGCCCTTAGCCAAACTACTTAAAAGTGTGCACACATGCATAAAGGGAAATGATAAGTTAAAACACGACTGCAGTTTGAGAAGCTTTCTTTGGAAAAAATCAGTGGCTAAATCAGAAATTAAGGGAGAATTCCCCACCTCATCACCCCCAAATATATGGGGATTTCCCAACCCTGAACCCCAGCTTAATCCTAGGCGACAGCTCTTTTTGATGGGAAGGACTAGGAAGTTATGTGGGGACTGTCCAGCGCCCGGTGAAAAGAGAAGGGAACACAGAGAGAAAGACCAAGGAGAAAAGAACTCACTTGGTGGGAAACTCCTTGCACATTTTTTTTTCTTCTTCTCAGCAAAATCCTTTTTCTGGTCTTCTTGGACAGCAGGCGCCAGGACGAGAGGCATTCAGAGCCTCGCTGCCTCAATGGGTTCCGGAGGGAGGTCGCAGAACTGGGAGAGAGAATCAGACTAACACTGTGCGCACCTTTTCCTCTAAAGCCGCTCTTCGCCAACCCTCAATCCACCGCCTTCTTCCAACACTGGATAGAACCCAGGCTGTTTCCTGTCCTCCAGTCGCGGTTCTGCTCTGCCCACGTGAGCCGGCTACACAGCCCATTTATCTAAAGCTCACAGATTGCCCTCTTCAATGTAATGGTGCTGGGGGGAGGGGGCGCGGTGAGGGAGTGGGACTCTCTATGCCACTCAAAGGCCTTTCTTCCCTTAGGAGCAGAGAGTTGAACTGCGAGAAAGAACCCCGGAATCCCCAGCGAACATGCGTGGTGGTTCCTGGGGAAGGAGTCAACTTTCATGCTGCTGAAGACCTCAAGTCATTACCATCAGCAGCTACCCTAGGGGGACCATCCAGCGCCTCCATAAGTGGCTGCGCGCACAACCAGGCTCCCGAGACGGCGCGGCCACACCACCCACGCTTCCACCGCCGGCTGGACGGGGACATCTCTCCGGAGCACATCTCGGTAATCATTTTTACTTTGACTCCCTCCCCCTTACACACACACACACACACACACACACACACACACACACACGGAGATCTTAGAGTGCGGGCCGACCCCAACGCGGGACCCCCTCAGGGACTGACTGTGAAGAATGCGGTGGAGATAGCTTGAGGACTATAACCCGGGTTCAGCCCACCCATCTCTTCCCGCCCTCCCCCCACCCAGTACTGGTGTCCTGGGACCAGACGAACCCTGTACATCCCCTCAGGTCTGGCAGCATCACCACACTCTCTGCCTTGCCCCATCTCCGGCTCCATGGAGAGAATGGGCCAAATTCTCACCAGAGTGCATCCTCTCTGATTCTCAGTGGGGTGAGCGCTCCTGGCGAGAGCTGGAGCTGGTGTACCAACCTCAGGCAACTAGCTGAGCGAACCTGGGCCGGCCCAGTGGCCGGAGAATCTCTTGGGCTAATCCGCAGACCCCTCCCCGGTACAGAACTCAGACCCCAGGACAGGCGCGCGGGGCGGGTGGGCGCGGCGCGGAGGGTCCATCTTTCCGTAAGAGGCTCTCCAAGTGCCAAGGGAAACGGGGAAAGGCCCTTTCAGTTCTGTTGGTCCTTCCCTTTCGGACCCCTGAACTGATTTCCCCTCCTACCGGCCCCAAGGGGTGAGGCAGTGGGAGGAGGCCGGCCAGCCAAGCTCCGAGAGGCGCTGTCACTTGGGGAAGGCGCTCCGGACCCGGGGCTGCCGGCAGGCTCAGGCCGGGAGATCGCTTCCAGGCAGACGGCGCCAGAGGGAGCGCCCAGCCCAGCAAAGAGTTAAAGGGAGGGGACGTGGGCTGTCACGCGTCATTGGGCAGATTATGTGCAGCAAACAAAAAGTGTGTGTCTGCGTGCCAGTCAGTCACTGCATCGGGTCCATCTGTACATCTCTCTCTCTCTCTCTCTCTCTCTCTCTCTCTCTCTCTCTCTCTCTCTCTCGCTCTCTCTCTCTCTCTCTCTCTCTCTCTCTCCCTCTCCTCTTACTCTCCCATCATTTCACTCTCCCCATCTCTCCAGCCCTCTGCCCTCTCTTTAGGCAGAGCCTTTTACACAGCAATACTCACACCTCTCGACATGGAAATACACTGATACAATAGGCGAAAGGAACGCTCCCTAGCATCTCCGGGTTCCAGGTGGCGTTTTTGGCCGTCGCATCCCGACCTGATTCCTGGTGAGTCTATTTGCATTGATGTGGAAGGGGGAGGGGAGGAAGGCAGGTTTGGTGGAGAGAGTGGAAAATTCTGTCCGTTTCCTCAGGATCCAGAAAGGAGGGGGGGGGGCATTGTAGAGGGGATCTCTGCTGCCAATAAGATGATACAAAGGGAGGAGCTGGCAGAGAGCACTTTGCCTGAGAAGCGAGCGACTGCGGAGCGCGCGGCCGCCAGACAATGCCTGCCTCCCGGGGAGGGTGAGCTGCCGGCGGCAGCGTCGGCTTCCCCGCAGCCCAGCGGCTCCGGAAAGGACGCTCGGCGGGTGAGAGCGCGGGGCTGGAGGAGGATGCGGAGCTGGGAGAGGTTGGGTGGCACGGCCGCCGCGCGGAGGAGCCAGCCGCGCTCTCCCCTCGCCCGGCGCTTGCTGCCACCGGCTGGGCGCTCTGGCGGCGGCGCGGCCCCCTTCGCGCGGCGCAGCGAGGAGCTCCCCTCCGTATTGTTCGGAGGAGCCGCCTGTTAACGATGCTGCCCCTGCTGTTGCCCGACGTGGCGGGGCGACCTCCAGGCACAATGAAGCGCTTGTGTGAAAGGGACTTTCAAAAGGAGAAACTGGCGCATACAACGCTGAACTGGGAACATTGAAAAGGAGAGAGCAGGATTTCGTTGAAAAAGAGACGGAGAGGGTCTGGAGAATTTTAAAATATATGTATTTAAATGTTCATTTGGAGGTTAGAAAGAATACCATGTGTGGGGTAAAAATTCCCAGAGATAGACGCTGTAGCATAAAGTAAGTTTCTCCGTTAGGGCTATTTCTCTTATTTCTGCCTGGCAGATACAGCCAATACTTGACATTTGGGGGGTGCAGCAGCGTGAATGGAAAAAAAAAGAGGCTGAGCAAAGTTTCACGCTCTGTTAACTGGGAAGAGGGGGGAAGCACTACCTTGTAATCACATTTGCAAGATTAATTGGTTAATAGACACTAAGATAAAAATGGACATTACTAATATTCCGTAATGAACAGCTTCTCGAGAAAAGAATTAAGTCTACACTTTCCCGCTACTTAGATTACACAAACATACATCAAAGACTACCCATGCTGGCATTAGGAGGGAAAAACCAACGTGGGGGGATCTTTGAATCAATCAGAAAAAGTGAACAATGCAGTTAGTTCAAAGCTAGTTTAAATCTTACATACTGGCTCTATTTATGTTTTCTAATGATAAATCTTGTAGGCAGTGTCCAGCGGCAAAGGGAGACAAATGTCAAATGACAGCTTAACAGAGAGCCCTCCACCAGGGCATTACTTTCTCAGTTGCTGCGGATGAAACAGCTGGAGAGCCCACCCAGGGCTTCCCTAGCCAGGCTGCCCCCTCTTGCCCACACAGGGTCGGATCTGGGGGAGCGAGAGCTCAGCAGTCATTACCCATGCTTCTCCTCCATGAGGCACATGCGACTCAATCCACCCCCTTGTGTAACAAGGTGACTGGGATTCACCCTCACCCATAAATAAGCGTGTCGAGAAAAAAATAATCACCTCTGCTTACTGCGTTGATGAAAGCATCAGAGGGACAGTGTTGGATTATGGTAATGAGCCGACATATGTCCCCCCCTCCCAGGCTGCAGGGAAAGGTTAGCTGACACGGAATCAGTGGCCCTGACACTCTAGTTGAAATCCATTCGCCATGCTTGGCTGTCTCCACCTGTTCGCTAATGCAGCTCCCCTCTTTGGGAGAAAATGAAATAAAATTGGCCCAGGAGGAAGGGAGGGGGGCTTTCTCCAAGCAGTAGACGTTTCTTTCGTCAAGAAAGTCTGTAAAAAATACCAATGTTCTCCCCCATCTTCACCCTTCCCAAATCCTGCCCCATCCACCCCCAAGTTACTGAAAAAACACTCTCTCTCTCCCTCTCTCTCTCTCTCTCTCTCTCTCTCTCTCTCCTACCCTGAGCTCCCACTATTCCAGTATCATCTTAAAAGGAAAGTATTCCTTAGTTGGCATCTTCACACTATGCAGGGTTTAATCTGCTATTGGCTTTATTTCTGAAATAAGAGCTACACGAAATTCAACAAAAATCTGTCGAGTAGTTAAAACGCTCTTTCTGGATCCATAAAGGCAAAGGGAGAAATGTAACTCCTTTTGGTGTCCTGTGTATTTGTCTCCAGTGATGGAGGATTCGGGCATCCAGCGAGGCATCTGGGATGGAGATGCTAAGGCTGTCCAGCAGTGTCTGACAGACATTTTCACCAGCGTTTACACCACCTGCGACATTCCTGAGAATGCTATATTCGGGCCCTGCGTCCTGAGCCATACTTCCCTGTATGACAGCATAGCTTTCATAGCTCTCAAGTCCACCGACAAAAGAACAGTTCCTTATATCTTCCGGGTAAGTCTTGGCCAGTGCTGCCTAGGGTAGGAGGGTCATGTCTTGTTGAAAGCACATTAAGAATCATTCTAATGACTAGCTCAGAGGTCCTGAAGGTAGACATTGAAGTAATGCAAGTCATTCTATTTTTCACACCAAGGATTGAAAAGGAAACTTAAATAAGTTATTGACAACTGATTTTCTGGAACAAATGATAAAATTTGATTTGAAATACCAGGTATGTCTAAAGCAGTGCCTTAATTCTGGGCTTGCCTAGTGGTTACCTTAACTCTGGGAGTTTTCCGAAGATTGAGGCTATTTGCATAATAAGTACTTTCTGTAAGTATTTTTATCCTAAGTATTAGGTGCAATTGCCTTCCAACATAGCAGGACTTCTGTTCCCCTAAATAATATTTCTCCTCCTGGAAAAGATATCTAGTGCCCAGAGTTTGTATTCACATAAAATGTTAAAGAAGTATTTTTTTAAATCCTCACCTGAGGATATGTTTCCATTGATTTTAGAGAGAGTGGAAGAGAGAGGGAAAGACAGAGAGAAACATCGATGTGAGAGAAACACATTGATGGGTTGCCTCCTGCACATATGGTTTGACAATAAAATTACATTTAATCCATAGGTTTAAGTTTAGAGATAAAAGCCCTCTTACTTCCTATTCTTTCTCTACAAATAAAAACGATTGTTTCAGTTAAAATTAGGAAGATGAGTGAAGCCACACAATACTATCTGAGATCTAACCTTTTTCTTTCCAAAACAAACCAAATGCCCCCCACATTTTTGTAATACGGGGATAATTTAGAAGTAAATTCTCAAGAGGTTAACACTAATTTGAATTGGAAGAAAATTTCCTCATTTGATATTCAAGCGATATGTGAAAAAGACTACAGAAATAATCTATGATCCAAGCTGACTTTCAAAGGCCGACTCTTGTTGCCTGCTGGATACATGCATGAGAGTGGGTGCCAACTTGGGTCAAGTTTTTGGAATCTTGATCTCAGATCATTCTTTGGAAAAGAACGACATACAGGTTCCTCTGGCTTCACTCTCTCACAAGAGTCTCTCTCCCCAAACCCCTTCCTTCTTGTATTCTCCCCCCCTAAACTGTAGGTAGACACCTCAGCGGCAAATGGTTCCTCAGAAGGTCTCATGTGGCTGCGCCTGGTGCAGTCAGCCAGAGAGAAAGAGGAGCAGAACCTGGAAGCCTATATCAAAAACGGACAGCTGTTCTACCGCTCTCTCCGCAGGATTGCCAAAGACGAGGAGTTGCTCGTTTGGTACGGGAAAGAATTGACTGAGTTACTCTTGCTCTGCCCCTCTAGACCCCACAGCAAAATGAATGGTAGGTTGGCTCCAGACCTGTGTGGGGGCCCTTAGCTAACCGCGGAGCAAAGCAGGGAGCGGCGGGGGCTCACGCCGGCGCCTGTGCTCGCCTCTCCTCCCGTTGGGCGCCTCTTAGGAAGCTTCGGGATCTAGTATGTAATGAAGCTGGGGCAGGCGGGCGGGGAAAAGTCGGAGGAGGGACGGGTCAGGGAGGGGAGTGGACACTTAGCTTAATTACTGAGCTACCCTCAAATCTGGGGGGAAAGTTAGATCAGTCACAAAGGACCTTCTCATTTCAGGCCCCCAGGCCCTGAGAAATGAAGGTGGGCTTGGGAAGGGGGTGATGATAAAGTGGAGACGATGCTGAGTAATCACTTGGTGTGCGTGTGTGCGTGTGCATGTGTGCGCGCGCGTGTGGCTGTGTGTGCGGTGTTTGCTCTCTGAGCAGGGTCGTCCCCTTACACATGCCTGGAATGCAGCCAGCGTTTTCAGTTTGAGTTTCCCTTCGTGGCGCACCTGCGCTTCCGCTGCCCCAAGAGAATTCACGGCGCGGACAGGAGCCCCCAAGACGAGCAGGGCGGCGGCGTGGGCACCAAGGACCACGGGGGCGGCGGCGGCAAGGACCCGCAGCGGCAGCCACCGGAGGCGCCCTTGGGCCCGGGCCCCAAGTTCTGCAAAGCCGGCCCTCTCCCCCACTACCCGGCGCCCTCCCCCGAGGGCAGCAACCCTCCCGCGGGCGGCGGCGGCGGCACCAAGCCGTCCACGGACTTTCACAACCTGGCCCGGGAGCTGGAAAACTCCGGGGGAGGCGGCAGCTGCTCCCCGGTCCGCAGCCTGAGCAGCGGCGGCGGCGGCCGCGGCCACCAGGAGGCAGAGCTGAGTCCCGACGGCAGCGCCGCGGGCGGCGGCAGAGGGAAGAGGAAATTCCCCGAGGAGGCGGCGGAGGGCGGCGGCGCGGGGCTGGCGGGGGGCCGCGGCCGCCTCGCCGAGCGGCCCCCACCCGCCTCCAAGGAGGACCTCGTGTGCACACCGCAGCAGTACCGCGCCGCGGGCAGCTACTTCGGCCTGGAGGACAGCGGGCGCCCCTTCGCGCCGCCCAGCCCCGACACGGGCGAGGCGAAGCGCAGCGCCTTCGTGGAGGTGAAGAAGGCGGCCCGCGCGGCCGGCCTGCAGGAGGAGGCGGCCGCCGACGGCGGGGCCGCAGCAGCCGACGACCAGGATGCGGGCCGCGGCGGCTCCTCCACGCCCGTGGCCGCCTCGCCGGCCGCTGCGGAGAAGCTGCTGGCCCCGCGGCCCGGGGGCCCGCTGCCCGGCCGGTTGGAGGGCGGCAGCCCGGCCCGGGGCAGCGCCTTCACCTCGGTGCCGCAGTTGGGGGGCGGCGGCGGCGGCGGCGCGGGCGCGGGCTGTGCGGGCGGCGCGGGCGGCGCGGGCAGCGGCCCGGGCGCCGCGTCGGACGAGCGCAAAAGTGCCTTCTCGCAGCCGGCGCGCTCCTTCTCGCAGCTACCGCCGCTGCTGCTGGGCCAGAAGCTGAGCGCGCTGGAGCCGTGCCACCCCGGCGACGGCGTGGGCCCCCCCAGACTCTACCCCGCCGCCACCGACCCGCTGGCCGTGAAGCTGCAGGGCGCCGCCGAGCTGAACGCGGGCTGCGCGGCGCTGCCGGGCGGCGGCCTCCCCAAGCAGAGCCCCTTCCTCTACGCCACCGCCTTCTGGCCCAAGAGCGCGGCGGCCGCGGCGGCGGGGCCCCTGCAGCTGCAGCTGCCGTCGGCGCTCACGCTGCTGCCGCCGTCCTTCACGTCGCTGTGCCTGCCCGCGCAGAACTGGTGCGCCAAGTGCAACGCCTCCTTCCGCATGACCTCCGACCTGGTGTACCACATGCGCTCGCACCACAAGAAGGAGTACGCCCTGGAGCCCCTGGTGAAGCGCAGGCGCGAGGAGAAACTCAAGTGCCCCATCTGCAACGAGTCCTTCAGGGAGCGCCACCACCTCTCCAGGCACATGACCTCCCACAACTGACCTGGAAGGGGCCCCAGCTCTCCACGCGGCGCGGACGCGCACCGTCAAGCCACCTGAGCACTTGAGGGCATCCACCACCTCCTTGTGACCTGAAGCATTGCACCCAGAGCGACAGTCTCTCTCTCTCTCTCTCTCTCTCTCTCTCTCTCTCTCTCTCTCTCTCTCTCTCCTCCAGTCATCTCATTCAAAAGTTTACTTTCGACCTACAGTACACACACACACACACACACACACACACGCACACACGAGACAGGATGGTGGATTTTTGATGGGTGGGTTGTTTGAGGGGTTTCCTTTTAAATGCACGCATTTTCACTTTCCCCAAAACAAAGATACATTTTTAAAATGTCATATATTGCAACATATTGATGCATTTGTCATACGTTTCTACTTAAATTATTAAGCACTTACAGTTTAGATGTAATAATTATATGTAAGGGCAAAATTTATTTTAGATATAAAGTAAAGGAGGAGGGTGAGATGCTTTCTGCGTTTATGGATGACAGCTTGTGTTCTTATAAAAAGGGGTTCACCATTCAATTTACGTTTTCAGGGGGAAGCGCATGTATCATGAAATGATTATGGACTTCGATGAAGAATGTCATCATTATGTAAATATGTATTTCCTTTTAATACAAAGTGTAACTTTTGTGCCAGTGAAATGGAGTCTGAATAGTTATGTGTTTCTTTTATCCCTGGAAAGATTTATTAAACTTTATAGATTATCCGGGTATGTTGGATGCTTTGACAATAAATGACTATTTTCTTCAGAGCAATTATTTGGAAAGTGTTTTAAAGTATTTATTTTTTGTAGCCAAGAGCTACACTTTGAATAGATACCATCTATTTTCACTGAGTCCCTGAAAAGAAGAGCTAGCAGCAGAGGGATGCTAAACCCTGCCCCACTTGCATTTATTTACTCTAAGAGGCTAAAAGAGAAAGGACAAGGTTTGATTATTATTTGGAAAATCTTTTGCTGGATCAAAGGACAAAGCATTTAAATAAAGATGGCTGCCATGGAGCCATCTTGTCATTAGGATGTCAGCATTCTTTTCAGCATCAGGATAATTAGCATCTTTACAAGGGACCAGAGATCATTTTCAGGCCTGGATCAGGGAAACCAGGTGAAAGGCCAATTAAGGTTCTGTTGGTGATGCCTATATGGAAGAGTATCTTATCCTCTGGAACCCATTAGCATTCTGACCCTACCATTAAGAGACCCTATGGAGAGTTTCTTCAGAAACCGAGGTGAATGGACCACAGTTGTCTGTTCTGCAGGGCCCAGCTTTCCTTCTAAAGGCAGCTTCTGGGGGAAAAACAAACAAACAAATACAACAAAACTAGTTCTGGTGCATTCCCATAACTTTCCTTCCTCTCCTCACCTTTCCTCTTATGAAAAGTTCCTCTATAATCTTCATATACTGACAGCAAATCTTAATTAAATAGCGTGTATGTGAGAGTGTGTGGTATATCCAGCAACCATTGGATGCAAAGCCAAATGGATGATGATCCTTTAGGTCTTAGGATGGCATGAACTTAACCCATGGGCATCTCCAGAGTCCCTCCATGCATGTGTTAGTTACAGACATGACACTGATTTATCTATCAGAGGTGTTCTTTTCCACCCCTCCCACCCTTCCTTCACGTCTTGCCAGCCCTCCCCTGTCAGGAGGACACCTATGAAAAGGCCTGAAATGGGAAACTTACACATGATCTCACTGTAGACATTCAAAGCTTTTCCCCTGAAAGGATTTTAAAGGCTTTGTTATGTTAAGGTGATTGCAGAACACGTTGTGATTGGGGCAGGGGCCAGGTAAAGTCTGGGGTAGGGCAAAGAGATGTAATGTGACTCAGATTGGTACAAAAGATGATTGACTTTCTTAAGATCATCCAAGTACTTTCTGTACTACACGTTGTTGAGGCCTGCTCTCTGTTTTGCTAGGCAACAGTTGGATGATCTGAAACACTAACACCCAGCATAGTGTGATGAGAAGAGCAGTCCAAAACTCTGGTTCCAACTGCTATTCAGGACTAGTATGACCATGGGGCACTAATGGATCTCAGAAAAAAAATTTCTTTAAAAATAAACACACCCCAGGCTGCTTGGAGCCTAACTTAAAATAAATAAATAAATAAATAAATAAATAAATAAATAAATAAATAAATAAATAAAACTTGAATGCCCTTTCCTTATGCCCTATCCTTCTAGGATTTTTTTCACTGTCGTGGCTTTATGACTTGTTGGGGATTCAGAGATGAAGTTAGGTTTTAAAGGTAAGCAAATGCTGCTTGAAAAACAGCTTCCTCCTAGTCAGGAATCACATTTCTGGAAGGATACATGGAGGCATTCCCTGAGCTTCCCCCGTGTTTTCTTTTGTATGGTCATTAACTTAATCATACATTCAGGGAGAAGGCCCAGCCTTGGCTCAGCCACTGCCCACTCGATCCAGGTAGGTGTGTTCATGTCAGACACTTTAGGGCTGGGCTGCTATACTGATCAATCTGCCCACAAGACCTTTTTGGCGGGAAGTAGTAAGGGAAGGGTGCCCACAGGGAGTTTTGCCCTCAGCCAAGGCAAACAGAGAAATGTTTCATTTTAATCCCACATTTTCCAGCTTTCAGATCTATCTTAACTCTCTCGGTGTCTGAATTTTCTCAGAGGAGAGTTTCTAAATTCC
>PVJC01004618.1:0-25740 GCA_004026665.1 Murina feae | reverse complement strand
CCTGGGCCGAAGACAGGCGGGTCAGCAGCCGCCGCCCAGACGGAGCGCGGGCACGGGGCGAGCCAAGTGTGAGGCTTTCTGTATTCTTCCCTTGCCCAAACCCATGGTCTGAAATCAGTTTGGCTCTTTCTGTGTTGTCTCCAGGTTTCTCTTCCCAGAATCCTTCCGCACTCCATGCTCTTTTCTATTTTTAAGGACTTCTGGAGATTTGAGATCCTTTCTGGAGTTTTATGAGGACCCGCACCCCCACCCTTGATGATTCTCAGCCATCCAGGCTACTCCTACGATATTCAAACCTGCCAAGCAGGACACTGCACTGTCAGTCACTGGGTATTGAGGACTACTCTACACCCCATCCATGATTCAAAAGGGGGCCAAGTGCCATCCCGCCCCCCCCCCCCCCACACACACACACACACTCGCCACTTGCACAGTTCCTCCGAGGACAGGAAGTACCCGGTCTGGCTTTTGAACTGATGCACTTTTGACCTTAATTGGCAATGTCCTCTTCCCCTAGAGATGCAAAAATACCTCCAAGAGATGCCGAAGGTTTGGCCTGCTCAGAAGCGGAATGGGAATGAAGTGAGAAGCTGGGATACCTCCTTTTCCTCTTCCAAATGCTTGAGGCCTCGCATGTTGAGGCAGAAACATATGTCCTGCTGCTGGGCAGGAATGCCTCCCGGCAATGTAGTCTGCCTGGTCAGGGAGAAGGGAAGCTCCCTGCCTCTCTGCTTCACAGATCATATTGCCAAGGCAATCCTTGCTTTCCTTACTCTAAATTGAGACTTACAGTTTTTCAGATACATGTCTGTTCTTCAAAAGTAGTACGCGAAGAAACTGAAACAAAAGTTCTTAAAAATTGTTGTCTCTTTTTTAATCTCTAAGGTTAAAGGTATGGTAAAGAGTCCTACTTGATTAGCTAACCTGGTTATGGTAAGCATTATTTCCTTATCCCTTTTCAAGTTGTGTGTGTGTGTGTGTGTGTGCCTGTGCATGCACTGGAATATGGATGTATGCATGTTTGCACACAGGGCATATGTCCATATGTGTGTATGTATATATTTATGTGTATATATACATATGGACATATATTTACATATACAGTACAAATGTACATATCTATTTTAGTACACACAAATATAGGCACACAACTGGCAGACACTATTCTAAGTACTTTTTGCATGTTGACTTCGTTTAATTCTCACAACCTACCCAATTGAAGTCTAGGAAGGATCCACTCCAACATGTTTAGGATTGTGTGTTACTGTGGCTGTCACCTTGGAATAGTAGGTTGAGATATAATGGGAGTGTAATGGAAAGACCAGTGGCTCCTAAGTCAGAAGGCATGCTCCAAACTTTCTGAGTTCTCCATCTATGTGCCTCAGTTTACTGTAGAATAATACCCAGAACTTGTGAATAATACCACCTTTGGACTTATCACAAAGCTGTGTCTTGAAAAGCAAATAAAATCATTCATGTAGAAGCTTTCATACTATGACATATGACTGCCTTTCCTGTTGGTGAAAGAGATATCCTTTTAGCTGCAACTTATCTTCCTCGGGTGGTCAGGATGCTCTAGCACCTCCATGAGACATCTTTTGGGACCTTGACTTCCTTTAATGGTCTGATCTCATTTTTAAACAGAGATAGGAGTTACAGCTGGTTTGAGTTTGTGGATGTGTATTTAACTCCTCAGAGCTTCTTTTTAATATCCCAAACTTTCAGAAGGGTCACTGGAAAATAATATTTGAAAATAAAATCAAGCAAACCTATAGATCTATTCAAGTAAATGCAGTTTTAATTGGCTTACCTTTAATAATCCTAACTTATAAGTACAGTGTGTTCCCAGCGCTTAAAAATTATAAGCCAACATAGCACGAAGAATGAAGAGGGGGGGTCATGGCTATAATTTGCCCTGCTGTAGAAAAATGGTCACTATGCAGAAGAGTAGCCCCTTTTTGTAACAAATGACACATTGTGACATTTGACACCTTGCTTAGAAAGCTATTCTGTGATCAGTGCTTAATGAAGACAACTCTAGGTCTGCAGATCATGGTACTTCGTGAATGATACTCACACAGATAATGTCATTAGAAGGGACCCCTGATTCCAACTCAAATTCTTTTAATGTTTTCCAATGGACCTTGAGCTGTAAATGCATTATTTTATCTTACATTTCCACTCCTAAAATGGAGATTTGAAGAATATATACAGTATCTTCTTCTTTCCCCCAAATTCTTGAGGGAATGAATTCTTTGGGGGGAATATTAAGATCCTTGGTAAACCCCAAGCAAAGGAATGAGATTTGGAAGAAAAAGATCCCGGGACAAAAACAATGAACTCTACCAGTTCTTTGGCTCTGCACTTCTCTGCAGATGTGCAGGCATCTATTCCAATTTCCTCTCATCACTTATTTTGTATTTTCTCTGGAGAAAAACAGGATTGTGGATGTAAAAGGAGAAATTCAGAAATAACTCCTACCCTCGACTGGGACCCCAGAGCACACCTGCTATGAGAGTTGAAATCTGGAATACTGTAGCGTGATTACAGTTTTCTCTGGGACTTCGTCTCCAGAAGGATGTGCTGGTGTTATACCGTGGCTTGTAGACCTTGAAGTAGCTTTTTCTGTCTTCAGTTACTTTTCTGTGAAGTGTGATACTTAAAAAAAAAAAAAGAATTTGATGACTTCTTTTCTCCCAAACAAATGAATCTGTTTTCCCCTGGCAAGATTTCATTGGGTCTTTGAGAAAAGCAAACCCAGCCAAACAGCGACACCCAGCCTAGGAAACAATGCAAACCACCCACTTAGAAAAATCTTAGCATCCATACTACTCTCTAGGCCCAGGGGTCCAGAGTAGGAGCTAACTGAGGGTGGAGGAGAGAAAACAAAGGAATATTACCACAGGGTTCTCCTGGAAAGAAGGGATGCTTTTAGAGGGAGTGCAAGTTTTAGAGGGAGGGCTAGATAGAGGTAAACAGTGAATGCCAGGAAGCGCTCTCCGCGGGCATTCAATCTGCTCTCAGAATTCCCCCTCAAAACCTCTCCTCTTCAGTTGCCTCTTGGCGGTAGGCTTTCTTAGATCTCCTTGATGATCCTTACTCCTCTAGCAGAGTGGTGGTTGGTATACAAAGTTGCTACTGGTATGCATATATAGCAAGAAACAAGTTTGAATCTACATGAAGGTATTTTCCCCTCTATTTGCTTCTTATTAAATCTTAATTTCTAATTTTGGAACAATCTAAGGAAAGATGCGGCATTGTGTGCAGAGGTACTTTCCTCCTGGGGTGATAATGCCTAAAATGGTTTTTATAATTAGAGGTCTTTGATTTTGAGGATGCATTTGAAAAAGTGTTCATTAAGCCTCCAAACATGCCTAAACTTAAAGCCAGGGAGATATTTAGAAAACCTACCATTCAAAAATCTAATTCCGTGCATAGTCAAGATAATAGCATGGTAGAACAAGTTTCATCAGGTTATATGATTGCCAGCAGCTTACATCTGAATTTCTTAAGTCCTTTAAATATTCAGAATACATTCATTTTGGTATTTCGCCAATTATATAACAGCTCAGAAATAGGGACTTGAGATTTCAGAGAGCACAAATCTCTTCTCTGGAATGGTGGCTTGCCTTTGAACACATTGCAATGTGTTTGAAGGAGAAGAAATTCCAAGTTTAATATGCACAGTTTCTAAGTCCTCAGGCTTATCAATGCTTTGCACAGCCAGCCCAGGGACCCAGAAACAAGGTCACCTTTCAAATCAGATAAAAATACTGAAAAAAAGAGAGAACCTCTGATAATGACTTCACAATTTCATTGACTCAGTAATGGAACAACTCAAAAAGAAGATAATTTCTCCCAAACTCCCATTCTCAGAAATCTTCACTAAAAATGATAGATACTAAGTAATCTTACAGAGGAGAAGAAAGTAATAATATCTATGGAACATTATAAGGATTTCCTGAAGTCACCCAGGTAGTTGTTAAAAATGCAGGTTCCCAGACATACCTACAGGGATCTTATGAGGGGCCCAGAATTTGCATCTCAAGTCATCCTCCCAGGTTATTCTAGAGCAGGAGTTTCTTTTTTATTAAATCCTCACCGGATGATATTTTTCCATTGATTTTTAGAGAGAGTGGAAGAGAGAGGGAAAGACAGAGAGAACTATCGATGTGAAAGGAATACATCAATCGGTTGCCTCCCGCATGGACCCCCAACCAGGGCCCTGGCCTGGGAGAAGCCTGCAACTGAGGTACATGCCCTTGACCAGATTGGAACCAGGGACCCTTCAGTCCGAAGGCCAAACTTCTATCCCCTGAGCCAAACTGAGTATGGCTAGAGTAGGCGTTTCTTAATCCACACTTTGAGACATACTGTGGTGGATTTAGAATAGTAAAACCAGCCCTAAGGAGACTTATATTATCTAGTACCTCAAACTAGAAAATTGCTATATTGCTGACATTTTGAGACTCAGTTGAATTATAGGGTTGTAAATATACACAAATTGTCTTTAAGTCTTCAGTAGTGCTGCATTTCACGTCATTTTTCAATTTCTGATTATTTTTATCACCTCGACATTTTGCTCTTTCTTTTCCACTCAAATCTGGGTCATTACTGTGAACAAAAAAACATGAATGCATAAAAAGTCCCTGTTTTAGGAAACTTTTAAGCTAATCTTTTAAGGACAAAATCTAAAATGTTCATGGATCGTCACTCCCTGAGGGGGTTGCTTTTTTAGTTTTTGGAAATCGATACATTAGGTTTTCTAAAATTGTGTCATGGCTTACTTGTATGTGTGTGTTCACAACCTTCACCACCTAAGTCTCTGACACTTAGCTCCCAAGAGTTATCTCACCCTTGTTTTTTGAATGTATAAAAGCAGCAGAATTGAAAATCTCTCGGGCCACCAGCTTGCTCCCAGTCCCAGCTCACCAATCACTGGTGCCTCTCTGCCAGTCGATGTCTACACAGAGGCTGCCATTCTCTAAGCCACCTCCGGCTGCAGAAGCTACTGGTATCAGGAAAACAGGCTCCTCCATGGCTTCATCTCACTGAATTTACTAACTGGTTACTGCAGTCTTCGTCTTTCTACCGAGGGCTTAGGCTTAGTCTGAGGAGCTAGGGCCAGAAGAGCTTGGCAGCTCCAGGGGCAATGCAATAGTTCAAAAGCCCAACTGTTGAAATGACTCCCATTACCCTGCACGCAGAGGAGCTCCTGAAATGCATTTAAAAATATTTTTATTGATTTCAGAGCGGAAGGGAGAGGGAGTGCGAGATAGAAACGTCAATGATGAGAGAGAATCATTGATTGGCTGCCTCTTGCATGCCCCCTACTGGGGATCTAGCCCACCATCCAAGTATGTGTCCTTGACTGGGATGGAAACCGGCACTTTTCAGTCTACAGGCTGATGCTCTATCCACTGAGCCAAACTGGCTAGGGCTGAAATGCATTTTTAATGTAAACATAGCTGTGATGGTTCTGCCCTACTAGGCTTTTAGAATTGTCAGGACATGTCTGAATTCAAGAGTAGATGCAATCTATATCTAGGGCCAGAACTACAAGATCATTTAAAAGTCCACAGAGCTCTTCATTAGCACAGGGAATCTGCTGAAAGTTAGACTGGATGTCAGGAGTTCTAACTCCTTCTGGCTCTGCTGTTTTGTAGCTGTGTGACCTTGGATGAGGTAATCCCTAAAGCTCAGTCTGTTCACTTGTAAAATGAGAGGATTAGACTCCGTTAGGTCTTCTCATACTTTAGGGCTCATGGTAGTTACTAAGAGGCTTGATAAATGGACTCTGCTCTGTTTCTGAATATTATAACGAAGGTGCAGTGGCCAATGTATTGGAATTTGCATTTTAATACATTTTTGGAAAATACTTGTCTAGATCAGTGTTTCTCCACTCTGGCTTCATATTAGAAACATATGGGAGGCTTCAAAAAAAAAAAATACTGATGTCTGGCCCCACTCCAGATTAATTAATCAGAATATTTGGGTGTGGGGCCAGGGCACTGGTGTGCTTTAAAAGTTCTTCTTTTGCAGCAAGGAGTGATAATTAGTAGATTTGATTGTGTTTAAGACCTTCCTTAGCGCTAGAACTCTGACTTCCAATCTAGGATTCTTCATTTCACACCACAATAGCTCGGTTTGGAAACATGGATGTAGACAGATTTACTAGTTGCTGTGGGCTGAATTCTGTTTCCTTCAAATTCATATGTTGAATTCCTAACCCCTAGTACCTCAGAATGTGCCTGTATTTGGAGAAAGAATATTTAAAGAGGCAATTAAGGAAAAATTAGGTTGTACTAGGAGGCCCTAATTCAGTATGTCTGGTGTCCTTGTGAGAGGAGGAGATTAGGACACACGCAACTAGTCAGGATGAACATGTCAGTGCACAGTGAGCAGGTGACCACCGGCAAACTAAAGAGAGAAGCCTCACAAGAAACCCACCTCGCCAACAGAATTGTGAGAAAATAAATATCTGTTGTTTAACTCCCCAAGACTGTGGTATTTTGTCACAGCAGTCCTAGCAAATTAATATATTAGTTAAATTATTTATTGACATCTACCTGACTTTAAAGAAAATATTATTTATCTTATTAATAGGCTAGAACCAACTTAGCTGTAAGTATGGACACTAAGAAACTTAAAAAGCAGCTTTAAATATATGAAAAAATATGTCTTAATGGGTATTTTTTTCCAAGTCCTGGTTGAAGAAAGGGTATAAAAGCAAGTAATGTAGTTTAAAATACTGTGACCTGATCTCGAGGATGATGTTTTAAGTCATAGGAATAACAAAATTTTCAGTGATTTTTGCTACCAATTATAAATAAATCTCATTTTAATAAATCTTTTAAAACCACAAATGACTTCATTTTAAAACTGTGCTCATATAAATTTAATGTAAATTTTAAATGTGAGTGTACATGAAGCAGAATTTATAATTTTTATTTTAATTCTGGGTTTTATAAGAGAACCCTGTCTCCTAATCTAATAAATCCCTATTTGTTCATGTCCCTTTCTTAAGATTTTATTAATCTTAATTTTCAATTGGGTCAAAGAGAAACTACTTAAAAGAAGTTTTTTCATCATACCCTGGAAAAACACATTTAGATTATAAAGAAAAAAGATATAGTGCCACCTAGTGGAAAACAGAATCATTTGGTGATAATTCAATTTTTGAACCACAAAATCATTAGGACAATAAATGTTTAAAATGTTTTTGGATGATAAATAATTATAATTTGTTAATTAAATGATGTTTTCTATGTTTAGCTGCTATCTCACTTTTGACTTTTAAGTTAAATATTCTTTATTTTTATTTAGAAACTATTTATATCCTCATATACTATTGCTATATACTTGCTTAGTGATAAAGTTAACATAATTTTTCCTCAAAAATATTGAGTTAAAGTGACAAAAAAGTGCAAGTAAAAGTGAAATATATTTGCTACCCACAAAAGGTCAGTAGTATAGTAAATGCCCAATGTAAATACAGCCGACTTAGAGAAGTCACAGCTCTAGGCTTGAAAACATGGGCGTGAACTACAAGATTATAAAATACTTTCAATTCTAATTTGATCAGATTATATACCTACTAGAGGCCTGGTGCACGAAATCTGTGCTCAGGTAAGGTCCCTGGCCTGGCTAGCGACCAGGGCCAATCTGTGAGGCAATGGGGGGGGGGGGGGGGATCCCTGTTGGCACTCACCTTGGCTAGCCTGGAATCTGGCCTGCAGGCTGGGGGCAGCTCCTGCATTGAGCATCTGCCCCCTGGTGGTCAGTGCATGTCATAGCGACTGATAGTTCCACTGGTGGTTCCCCATTTGGTCGATTTGCATATTAGGCTTTTATTATAAAGGATAATACATGCACACTGTTAGTAAGCACAGGGTCTTTTTAATAATTAGGTGAGTGTCCAAACTAGATTTAGGATGCAGTGTTGGTGAGTTAGTAGATGTATGTCTTTGGAATAACATTTCATCACAGAACTAAAAGAAGCTTATTAATGGAAAGGAAGTCCATATCTATTTATCTGGTTGCCAGGATCCCAGGGACTTTTTTTTTCCCCATCAGAGTAAGGTGACCTGGCTAATTTTAACTTCAGCAATTACATCTGTCCTTCTAAGTTATCCTTGCAGCTTCTATTTGGATATAGCATCCTTTATTGTTTCCTGTCCTAAACTTTTAGGAAGTTGCTATTAACTGATTTACTGTTGCTGACCTTTAACAAGCATGATGGATGATATTCACTACTTGGAAATTCCATAAGGCTTTCTTAGCAAAGACTTGGGAAGGAAAGGAGAGTTTAAAGAGACTTCCTTTTAATAGCCCTTGGTATGTCCCAAGAATGTCACAGTCCTTAATTAGTTAACCCTACTATGTGTATGCCCTCTGAAAAGGTCCTTCAGATTATGTAATTCAGGGTGCTTCAGTTAACAAGTTGTTCTGGCTCAAATTGTTGGATACATTTTTTTTCTGTACAGCATTAAGATAAAAATACCTATCACCTAAAGTCTTTTCCTTTCAAACAGGCTGGGCTTAATGTTAAAATATCTATATGCCTATGGAAAATAAAGAAATATGCTAAGTTAGTAGATGTTATGGTATACTATAGGTAGGTAGTTCTCTATAATCACTCAACTTTTAAATAATTAGTTGTGAATAACTGCATTTATGTGAGCATTGATAAAACAGAGGACAGAGGAAAGATTGATATAGTATCAAACTTCTATTTGAGGTTTTGTCCAGAGGCAAGTACTTAAGACTGCTAATTATAATGTTTCTAATATCTTTTCTTCTTCTTCCATTCCCTCTCTGCACAATAAAAAAGAGAGAGAAGAAAGAAGAAGCAAGAAAGATAGAAATGGTTAATTTTCCAGACTATATTTATTCTGAATAACATCTAGAAAAGTTGCTTCTGACAGCCGAGGAGAACAGAAAAATATCCAGGGTCTCATTTTTTCTTTTTTGTATGCTCTCTTTAAAAAATGTTTTTATTGATTTTAGAGAGAGAAAAAGGAAGAGGGAGAAAGAGAGATAGAAACATCAAAGAAAGAGAAACATTGATTGGCTCCTCCTGCACCTGCCACTCCCCACCACAAGGAATGGAGCCCACAACCTGGGCATGTGATCTGACGCGGAATCCAACCAGCGAACTCCTGGTTCATGGGAGAATAGTCAACCAACTGAGCCACACTGGCTGGGCTTAGATGTTCTCTTTAATAATAATTGATTCTTAGGTGGATTGTATGACATTTGTTACCCATTTTACCTATTAACTTTAAAATAAGAAAAACAACAACAAAAATAATGTTCTAAGTCCTAAATATGAAGCTGCACTCTGCCTTTTTTAGAATTCATAACTGTTTCTCCTCTATTGCTCTTTCTATAGAAATAATTTAGTAACCAGATCCACCTAGTTTCAGAGGTAAAATTTCAGTTAATAATGTGAAACTCTCTTTATTCTATCAGATTATATGACTGCCTCACATCACTTTCATTATAAACTAGGGGCCTGGTGCACAAAAATTTGTGCACTTGGGGGGTCCCTCAGCCCGGTCTGTGCCCTCTCACAGTCTGGGACCCCTCAGGGGATGTCCACCTGCTGGTGTGCCTGGCCAGCCTGGGTGAGGGGCTGATGGCTGTTTGCAGGCTGGCCAAGCTCCCCAGTGTGGACCCTCACCCCATTGGGGTGTGGCAAGACTAGGTGATGGGCTAAGGGCTGCCCACAGTCCCTTCAGGGTTCGAGTCCCTACTGGAATACTTGGCCTGCCTGGGTGAGGGGCTGAGGGCTCCTTTCAGGCTACCCACAGCTTCCATTGACCCAAGGTCCCAGCGAGGCTGGCTGGAATCAGGTTTCTGGGGTTCTATCTTCTATAATTGAAACACTGTTGCTTTGAGCCAAGGCCTAGGCAGGTAAGGAAGCCTCCTGCTTGTTTCAGCTCTGTGATTTCTATAATTGAAACATTGTTACCGTGAACAGAGGCTCAGCCAACCTAGGCAGGCAGTTGCAACAGAAGCCTGCTGTTTACTCTAGGTCTGTGGCTGCTGGCCACCACCTTGGCTGGGTTAATTTGCATACAGCCGCTCTGATTGGCTGGTGGGTGTGACTTTGGCTGGTGGGCGGGGTTTAGGCATCCCAGAGAGATGGTTAATTTGCATATTACTCTTTTATTAGATTAGATAGCACCAGCCTATTCTATATATCCTGAATTCTCAATTACATAGATAGGTTCAGCAGAAAATATGGAAGATGGGTACTGCATGCCTGAAACAGCAGTTAGATGTGACAAATTAAAGGTCATTACATGTCATTAGGGAAGTAGTTACCTTAGGTTTGAAAAAAAGTCTCAGATGGATCTGACTTAAATTTCAACATAATTTAATATATCACTTCCTTGAATAATACATCTGTCAGCTGATTACCATTATTATTTTTTTCAAGGTAGCACTTTTCTCTGCATTGTAGTGGAGCAGTACTTAATAACATGCGTAATGATAGATGATACCCACTTAGTAATCTAAAATGAAAGTATTTCATTTTAGTTAAAGAAGACATCATAGACTGGCCGGTGTGGCTCAGTGGTTGAGCATTGACCTATGAACCAGGAGGTCATGACTCTATTCCCAGTCAGAGCACTTGCCTGGGTTTTAGGCTCAATCCCCAGAAGGGGGTGTGCAGGAGGCAGCCAGTCAATGATTTTCTCTCATCATTGATGTTTCTATCTCTCTTTCCCTCTGAAATCAATAAAAACATATTAAAAACAAAACAGAAGGCGTCCTAAGTATAGATCCAAGAAATGGGGACTTTATCAGCTAACTTTGTTTTAACTGCATTTATTTTTATTTTTATCCTTACCTGAGGATATGTTTATTGATTTTAGAGAGATAAGAGGGAAAGAGAGAAAGAAACATCCATCAGTTGCCTCCCATAAGCACCCCAACCATGACTGAACCCACAAACTAGGTATGTGTCTTGACCAGAATCAAACCTGAAACCTTTTGGTGCATGGGACAATGCTCCAACCAACTGGGTCATCTGGTCAGGGCTAACTGCACTTATTTATTTTTATTATTCAAATACACATTCATTTGATACACATTCTAGAAAAGTTAAGAATGTTAAAGGGCTCAGCCAGGTAGTTCAGTTGGTTAAAGCATTGTCCTGATACATCAAGGTTTCAGGTTCCATCCTGGGTCAGGGCACATACAAGAATCAACCAATGAATGCATAAATAAGTGGAACAACAAATTGATGCTTCTCTCTTTCTCTCTCCTTCTCCATAAAATCAATACATAAAAATTAAAAAATAAAGTTAGAAGTTTTTGTCATAATAAATGAGAAGAGATTTCTGAAGTCATACATGTTAATTTCTAGGCATTTCCATGGCTCGTAGAAGAAATTGTAATATAATGAAATAATTTGGAAATACTGCTGATATTTAGAATTCAGAGCATGTTTAGATGGAAAAGTGTCCTTGAAATATAGACAAAACCGACAATGGTTCTTTCTAATGAAATATCATCTGCTTAGATATAAACTATTTTATTGTACACATTTACACATGAATTATAATAAAATTATTTATATTCAACTAAATATTCATTTGGCAAGCAGCCTAGAGTATTCTAGTATTCTAAGAGTCAAATACATGCCTTAGAAATTCAAAGTCTGCATTTCTTTTCAATATTTTAAATCAAAGTAATTTCTTGTCCTTTTGTTGCTCCACTCAAATAAATATATTAATGGACAGGCTACATAAGCTGCCTAAATACTTTCTATTCCTAATCTTAGAGTTAGAATCTTCATTGTGGGAGTATATCTGATAACTTTAATACCTCTGAGTACTTGGGTGGATGTATTTGGCTTCTAAGTGGCCCGAGAAAAGTCACAAGTTTTTGTTTTATCTTGTTTTGTTATTAATTTATTTTTTTAACATGTTTTTTTTCTTTTTTTTTTTTATTGCTTAAAGTATTACAACAAGTGATAGATAGGTCTCCATTTTTTTTCCCCTTGCCTTTCCTGACATGTTAATTCAGGGTTAAGAAATATTAGCTAGGCAGATAAAAAGAATAATTATTCAGATATTTAGATTGCTTAAGGAATGACAACTGCCCTCCTTGCTTTCCCACGCAGTGTTGGGAGGTGGAGCAAACCCGGTATTGGAGTCAGAAAGCCCTTGGCAGTATCACTGGGCTGTGTCCTGTTGCAATGTGTACTGTTGGCAAGTCAGCAAACTTTTCTGAACCTGAAAACTGGACTATCGGAAACCACATGGGGTTGTTATAAAGACTGGAGATAAAGTATGCACATAGTAGGCACCAGATACATAAAAGTTATTATTTTTATGGGTCTTTGTGAATTATTTTATTTCATTATTTATTTTTCGTGGACTAGAAACTCTTTTCTCCCTTTTGTGAATGAAGGGAAGCATTTCCTAAACTCTTTCTCTACAAAGAGGATGCTGCTGCTAAGAACGATGAAAGGTGATGTCCTGGGATACAGACTGTTCCTTTTCCTGAGAATTGTAAATGGGAAGCTAAGACATACAAAGTTGGAGTCTGAACCATGGACTCCTCTACTGCTCAGAGGTGAGTACTTATCTCCACTAACCATCTTGGGTAAAAATCCACTCCCCCAGACTCCTTTGGAAGTTCACCACTCCAGAGAGCTCCCTTCCCCGGTGGTCTGGTGGAGCCCAGGAATGCTGGCCTTTAGGGCACACCGGCCAGACCTGTTTGCTCACTCACACCTGGAGTGAGCAGCATGGGAGGTCTTGATAAGCTGGCTACTTAAGGACAGAAGGTGTCTTGTGAGCACCCTGGTTACTGGTGAGACAGATCAGCAAGTGGTCATTAAGAAGTCATTATTTAAAAAAAAAAAAGAATAAAAGCATGAATGTAATTACAATATTATCCTAATAGAACCTAAAATGATTCTTTGTAGAATATTTTCAAATATATATATATATATATGATGTTGGAAGAGAATTATCCTCTCTATTTAAAAATTTTTTTTTTATTGATTTCAGAGGGGAAGTGAGAGGGAGAGAGAGATAGAAACATCAATAATGAGAGAGAATCAGTGATCAGCTGCCTCCTGCACGCCCCCCGACCAGCAGTTGAGCCTGCAACCTGGGCATGTGCCCTGACCAGTTTGATTCCGGAACCGCGACCTTCTGGTTCATAGGTCGATGCTCAACCACTGTGCCACATTATCCTATCTCTTTAAATAGCTTCTCACTTCTCCCTTTCCAACCCCAATCACCTAGGTGCTAGGAATTTAAAACAACAAAGATGAAATGTTCACAGTACTAGTTTCCATTCTAAGAGAGTGGGGTAAAAAGAGCAAGAAACAAAACACAGGTCGGAGGGTAAACTTCAGTCCCTGTTTAATTTAACCTCAACCCAAATTAAGTTTGAAATATGTATGAAAAATAGACAAAAGTAATAATAAGCTGACATACCCCATTGCATTTTGATATACTTCTGCCCGGGTGTGGGGTTGAGCTGCTGCCAACAGTTACTGAAGCCTCAGTAGCCCCATTGAACTATATTACCTTAGTTGAGAAAGGCCTCCAAAGTTCTATTTCTAAAAAACCTCCTGACCAAGAAGTGATTACTGATTTGACAATTTTCCTGAATTTGAAAGAGTAAAATGGTCATTCTGGGAATTTTCATATGCGCTCTGGAACTTGCACAGAAATTTTGTTTATTTGGATATATGATTTCTGAATGCATTTTCTTTTTATCCAATACATTTCAGTTTAATATATTTGTACTCTTTGGAAACGTGGTTATCAATCCTTTATAAAGATATATTTATGGTGCTTTTTAAAGAGAAATCTGAACTTCGCAAGGACTCCCACTTCAATATTTCATCACACTACCGTAGACCAATATCTTGTTTCCAAGATGTGTTTTTTCACAGATGCCCTTCAGGACGCTGGAGCCAGGTGATATTAGTAACTGGTGCTGGTTGTGGTACTTGCTCAGAGAGGCTCTGGGTGCCGGCAGAGGATTAGCCTCATTTTAGAATGTGAGAAGCCAGCAAGTGCTGCGCAGGTCGGTGCTGTGGAGGTGCCAGTGATGGGCAGTGTGGGCGCAGAAGGAATGAAGCATCAGGCCCACAAATGCCCGTGCCGAGGAGATCCTGTCACTCCTCACGAATCTAAACTGTTTGTCTGGAAATGCAATTTGGGCTAATAAACACTATTCTACATGTGAAAAGTGTTTTTTAAAGTTTGCATTCTTTTAAATGTATTAGATTATATCAGGAGGATTTATGAACTCCTTTTGAAGTAATGATTTTAAATTTTTGAAAACAAAAGAATACATTAATTACTAAATTTGTTTTTTAAATGTTATCCAGATTTTATGTCCTCAGCAAATTTTAATCATTATAAATATAAAAAAATTTTTTTTTCTAAGTAAAAGTCAGTCTTACACATGAAGCTAAGAGTCCACTAGAGGTCACTTTTCAACTTATTTCCTTTAAAAATGAAAAAAATTCAGCCTTAATTCTTATCATTAATTGAATGCTTTGTACAGACATTTGTATATACAGTGTTGGAATTTTGTTTCTTTCCAGAAAACTTTCCGCTATCTCTCAAACTTCTTTTTTAATAAAATCTTTCTGATATTGGGGTTATTTGTTCTTACATTTCAACTGTATTTTTTATTGTGACCTTTTTAATGACTTCTTAGATACCTAATTAAGTCTATGCTGGCTTTGATTATTTAATGTCAGCACGTGGATACTAACAATATGTGTTTCTCTCTGAAAGCTTTAACAGCCTTTATGATACTATGTTAATGTGAACCAACCAGTGAGGTACAGCCTTCTTAAAACTTAGAAGTGGCCATGCAGTTTCTGCTCCCTGCCATGAGCACTAGTGTTGATTTCAGCATTCTTTATTTAATTTTCCTAGTGATCCATTAGAACTATATTTTGAACCACTTTTTTACAAAAAGCTATGACTCGAAAATGTGAATACCTAATGCATTTTATTTATCTAACTAAAAGACATTTTATCTTTTTTCCTTATGCTTGAGACTGATTACCATGAAAATGTCTACATGTGCTATCATTTTGTTAGTACTATTACTTACATAAAAAGTAACATTACGTGTGTGTGTATATATATATATATATATATATATATATATATATATAGAGAGAGAGAGAGAGAGAGAGAGAGAGAGAGTCTTGTGTACTTTAGTGTTGTGTAATATAGTCTCGTAATATTTTCTCTTAAGCCATCTGGCCAATTTCCTGGCTTCCCGTTGACCACCATAGCTCTCCTATAGCCATAACTTTATTGATTTAGAACATTTTTTCAGTTATTCTTTTATTCTTTTAAATATATTTTATTGATTTTTTACAGAGAGGAGGAGAGAGGGATAGAGAGTTAGAAACATCAATGAGAGAGAAACATCGATCAGTTGCCTCCTGCACATTCCCTACTGGGGATGTGCCCGCAAACAAGGTACATGCCCTTGATCGGAATCGAACCTGGGACCCTTCAGTCCGCAGGCCGACGCTCTATCCACTGAGCCAAACCAGTTAGGGCTCAGTTATTCTTAAGATTTATCCTAAATCAGCAGTTTAGCAATAGTGCTCTATGAAACAGACACATTTATAGGGAAATCACCTACAGAGATCTGTTCTTGCCTTCCAAAAGAATGCCTGTTTCTTTATATAATCCATCAGTACTCATTTATCTAAATATGCTATAATAGAGGCCAGTTTAATTTTTACTCTGTCTGAAGAACATTTCATTGAAGAAAATATTTAATATCTGAAATAAAAGAGTTTAAACATCAAGTGTGATTTGTCATTATATATATTAATTTTAATAGTATTTAGTACTTACTAAGAGTATTTTCATGCATGAATATATGAATAATTTCCCTGTGCAAAATACTGAACTATTACAGATAAGCTGCAGCCTTCATTGTTTACTAGCCCTAATCTCCAAACCTTCCCAAAGCTAACTCCTTTGTGTATTCCTTCAGAATAAACACCATACTATTTTTTATGTACAAGTGTATTTTTAAATAAATCCTATGTAGCATTGAACAAATTGTCTTGTCATTTCTGTGTTTAATTTTTATTTAATAATACATGTTGGAGTTATTTACATGCTGGTTTCTTTAAGTCTCTCTCTCTTTTTTTAAACTACAGCATTGTGTCTTTGAGAACCAACATAATCCATAGTTTAATTACTCATTTTCCAGAGGAAGCATAGTTAGTTTCTATCTTTTCCTTCTTAGAAAATATATGTCTGTGTATACCCCCCTACAGTATTCCTCTACAGTGGATATTGTCAACAGAATGGCTCAGATCATGAGAGAGACTTTAAACATTTTAATATGTACTCCAAATAGCTCTTCCAGTGTCTACACCAATGTTTTCTCAATGAACAATAATTGGAGGATACACACTGGTCAGCATTCAGTATCAAGTTTTACATTTTTTTTTCATTTTTATGCTTTCTCACATTTGAAATAATATTTGTCTGGTTATTAGTACTATTTACCTACATCATCTTTCCATATATTTATTGGGTTTTTGTCTTTCCTCTTCTGTGAATTCCTTATTCATATTTTTGCCCACCTTTTTATCACATCATTTGCTTTTTCTTACTAATTTTAGGAGATTTTATATATTTTGAGTATCAAGTGCTTATTGATTGTAGTCACGCAAATATTTCTCAGTCTATCCTTTAGTTTTTAACTTTGTTTATGATTTTTGTCATAAGGCATTTTTAATTTTTATATATCAATTTATCAATACTTTCTCTTATGACTTTAATTTTAGCATCTTCATTAAGAAAACTACTGATTCCCTCAAAACAAATGTCTATCTTATACATTTTTCTTTACCTTATATTTTCTCCTAATTATTTTATAGTTTTATTGTTACAATTATTCAGATTTTCTGAGGATTATTTTCATGTGTGAAGTACAAATCTCACTTTATTCTTTTTCCCAAATGGATAACAAATATTTCTAACATCATTTGATAAATATTTCACATCTTCCTACTTGCTTAAGATGCTAATATTATATTAATATAAATTTTCTTATGTTCACAGAGTTAATTCTGGGTGCTTTATTATTTATTATTAATATTATCTGTGTATTCATATTTAACACCACATTTTAAAAACTAGCACATGATTTGCTGTCATATCAAACCCTCTTAAAAATTTTTTGTTAAAATTATTTTTGCTATTCTTGCTCATTTGTCTTCTCAGATTAACTTTAGAATTAGCTTGTGAAGGTTCTGTAAAAGTTCTATTGAAAATGAAAACTGCACTGAATTCACTTATTTGGGAAGTAATGGCATATTGAGTCTTCTCATTAATGCATATATGTTATCTCTGAAATTTGTATGTCATGTATGTCCTTTGGTTAGCATATTTATCTAATATATTGGTCTTGCCAAGTTTATTCACAGTAATACCATTATTTTTGATATCATTAACAGAACTCTTATTCTCCTGCCACTTCTGGTGATTGCTTGTGTAAAAGAAAGCTACATATTTTGAAGATTGATCTTGTGTCTGTCTACTTGAATGGATTAATTCTAATTATTAATTCTAATAGTTTTGTGCTCCTCTTGGATGATTTTTATATCAGCCATAATATCATCATCAAAAAATCACTTTTTTGTTTCTTCCTTTCTAAGATATATGCACCTTGTTTTCCTGGTTTATTGCAGTAAATAAAATATTTAAAAATGTTGAATAGAAGGAATACTGGGTGTCTATGTCTTCTATTATCCTTAATACAAAAAAATTTAATATGTGATCATTATGATTTTGCTGAAGTTTTTGACAACTACCCTTTATTAAGTTAGGGAATGCCCTATTAATTTTAAATTTCCATGTAACATGATAAAATACTATTGTTAAACGGGATCATTACTATTTTGAAAGTGGTAAACTGTAATGGATTATTTTGTTGGACAGTATTCCTAAAAATTACATAAAATATGCATTAGCTTATTAGACATCTAAGGTGAGTGAAACTGGGGTTAATTCTAGAAAAATATTCAGAGGTAGCTAAACCAGATAACCTTTAGGTGTTCTCTTAAATTAGTTTTTAAGGCTGCTTGTTAGTGAAGTCTATAGCCAAAGATATCAAGAATATCACTGGTGTTGATTAAAATATCAAAGGCAATGCAATTTTAAACTACATAGTGAATAATTTATTCATTTTTTTCTAAGAACACTGATGCTTAAGGTTTACCAACTAATAGTCCAATATGGCCTTGACTTTGTTATAATGAATATTTCTGACCAAATGACAGTATAGGGCATCTGTAATTTATTTGACAAACATTTAAAGAATGCTTATTTTGTGCAGAACATAGAAAATGAATATTGGAAGTTAGAGAAATATGATGTCTCCAAAAATCTGAGAATTAGACTCAATTGTCATTTCCATACTCTAGAAGTAGAAACAGACTTTGGAACTTAAATATGTACCAATGGTGTATAGCAGCAGTTCTGAAAGTTCATTGTCAACGCTGTCTCAGATAATCTCAGTTTCTCATAATTGCAGTATTTTAGAGGCTGCAGGATTTGAGCTATCTCCACAAATTGCATGCAGATATGAGTCTCCAGCTCTCTTTTATTACAGACAAAAAAGAGATTTACACATGTGTTAAACACTGCTTCTCTTCAACTGTCATTTTTGGTCTTGGAAAATGTGATTATTTTTCATAAATATATGCAATTTTATTCTCACAATTTATTATGCTAAAAACCATGAAGTTACCCTCGATTCCTCTATTTTTCTCCTATTCCACATGCAATTTACCAGTAAATCCTGTTGGCTCTACATCAAAATGTATCATAATCCGATACACATATTATCCTTGCCACTGCTAACCTGCCTGGTCCAAGCGTGATGATCTCAAGCCTGAATTATTTTAATAACCTTCTACGACTTTGCTAAAACCCCTTTCCACCTTCAGTAACTTGATCTGACTTAAATTTTTAAATAATTACTCTAGCAGGTATGCTGAGGATAGACTGCAGAGAATGCAAGAGTGGGATCAGCGGGATCAATTATGAGACATTGCAACAACTCAGGTGAGAGGTGGTTGTGGCTCTCTACCTGGGCTAGTGGTGGTAGAGGTAACGGCAGTAAATGATTAAATTCTGGATGCTTTTCATTACAGGAAATTTCACACACAGAGATGTTGAAAGAGTAGAATAATGAATCTACATATAACTATTTCACAAACTTCAACAATGGTTAACTCCGCTTTAATAGATTATTTTAAAACAAAATACAGAGAGTAAACAATTTTGTTTATAAACTAGAGGCCTGGTGCACAAAACTTGTGCACTCAGGGAAGGGGGGTCCCCCCTCAACCCAGTCTGCACCCTCTCGCAGTTCGGAGCCCTTCAGGGAATGTCTGATTGCTGTAAAGGCGGGAGAGGCTCCCGCAATCGCCACTGCGCTTGCCAGCCAGGAGCTCAGCTTCTGGCTGAGCAGTGCTCCCCCTGTGGGAGTGCACTGATCACCAGGGGGCAGCTCCTGTGTTGAGCATCTGCCCCCTAGTGGTCAGTGCGTGTCATAGCAACTGGTTGTTCTGCCTTCAGTCGATTTGCATATTAGCCTTTTATTATATAGGATATTTCAGCATATAATGATAAAAGGAAAGGTATCTTTTTAAAACAAAAAAATCACATTTTTAAAATTAAAAATAATGTTTAACAACATCAAATATCAACTCAGTGTTCAAAATTTCCTGATTGTCTCATACTGATTTTATAATCTGTTTGAATTAAGATCTAAATTGCAAACTAATGTATGTCTCTTAAACCTTTTTAAATCTACAAAGACTTCCTCCCCCCTGCAATTTATAATCATTAAAAAAACCTAGGAGATTTGTCCTATCAAATTTTCCATATCCTAGATTTTTCTGATTGCATTATTGCAGCATCATTAAACCATGTGTCCTGTCACCTTTATTTCTCATAAGCTGGCGGAAATCAAGTTTCAAGATCTCTAGAAACTTGAACAGAATTCTTTAGAGGTGGTATTGTGAACATACATCAGGAGTCACCTGTGTTGTTGTTTTATTTAGAAATGATAATGACCATTGATGGTGAGGGCTTGATTCATTCTTTCATTAAACGTTGAAAAAAATGGTGGCATTCTAATTTTAACATTTCCTCTTCAATTATTAACTGGAATTCTGTCTTATCTTAGAGACAGTGGATTGAAAAGGTGAAAAGAAGGAAAGACAACTGAGATGCTGATCAATGGACATAAAATAGTCAATACAGGATTTAAAAATAAAATTATTTATTTCCAGATTAGTAGATTTCTAGCTCTAATACACAGAGAAAGAACAGAGTAATAAAGACTATTAGGGGACCATAAAAGATAATCTAATGGAATATTTATCCAAGTTAATTTTTCTGAAAACTGTCAGAAAACACCCACATTCGTTTTTTTCCTCTAAACCAGTTAAATATAGGAACTATAATTTCCAGCAATCTCATAATTTCAAGTGTAACTGTAATTTTAATAACTCTTGATTTTTTTCTCAGAATGTTTCTTTGCATTGAAATGGTTATTTTGGACTTTACAAATTTCTTCCTCACATATCTCATTTAAACATCAGACCAACACGGTGAGTTAGTTTGGTTAAGTGGCATGGCTCTACATTATAAATGAGGGATAAAAAAATATTTTTCACAGTTTTAAAAAGTTAACTCATAAGTATAGCTGTTTGACTTAGCCATACATAACTCTTGCATTGCCTGTGTTCACAGTTGTGTTGCTGTGGACACAAGGAATGAATGAGTCAAATGGTATGTGTGGGCAACATCACATAATCATTGCTAATTTGGCTCACCTGAAAATTCTGAGTATCAACTTGTCAGGATTGGGCCACAATTTATGGAGCTGGGGTGGGAATGAGCAAGCAGAAATAATTATCAGTGTATATATAATACAAGAAGTCTAAAACCTAGAAGTGTTCCTGACTTGCTTCGAGAATTTAGGCAAGCATTTCCCTCTGCCTTCAGTCACCCACTAGAACAAATGAAGAAATTGTGAATGTATTTAAACGTTTAGCCTTTCCAGGTATGTTTATCATTGATTATAGGATTGAGAGAGTAGGAGGAAATCCAATTCATCAACATTCTAAGGAAATTGACTTAGGAAATCAACATCATTAGTTTGGGCTGGTCTACAAAGGACATATTTTAGAAATATAAATGAAGCAATTATAGAATTAGAACTTCTTTAATATTAGAAAAGAGTATCAGTCTCGCCATTTAATAAGTTCAAAATTACAGCAGCTAGTATTCTAATTAGCTTTAAAAGTTTCTAAGGTAACATGAATATATACATAAAATTAATACTATAAAATATTTAAAAAATATATACAGATTTCACATTTTATTTTGAATTATTTTTATTTATTTTCATCTTAATTGTTATTCAAAACTTTAAAATTTTGTAATTATATCATCAAGAATGTAGTTCATTTCACCTTGTCCTTTGATTCATAATCTCTTACCTTTAACTGCTAGAGTGAAAAGTATGAGTTTCCTTCTCTAAAGTTACTTACAGCTTAACTTTGAACTTTTTACTTCTTATAATTGTCTATATAAAAATATTTTATTAAATTTTCTGTGACAGTGGAAATGGTATATGATCTTTGTTGGCACCAAAACCTAGGTTCAAAACCTTACCACTTCATGAACAATATCCCTTCAATTTGCTTAATCTCTTAACACGACAACTTCACTTCATGGGCATTGGGTGAGATAGTGTCAGAATAGAATGAAACATGCCTAGCACAGCAGGTAATGCTTTCTATCCCTTCTTCCTTAAGCTTCTACCAGACTCTTTTCGTCATAGAGCTGGTGCTGCAGTTCATCCTTCCCCTTTCAGATAACAGGCACTTTTTCTCCAGTAATCTCAAAAATCTGTACATGTGAGTTATGGTTCCTTTGGACTTGAAGCAGCCTTGCAGATAGATAGTTTATCCCATTTTTACAGTTGAGGAGATCAAGACCCAGGAAATGTAAGTTCCCCAGACACCCATGGCAACAGTGCCAGAACTCCATCCATCTCTCTTTTTTAGTTAAACCCACTGCTCTTTTGTATTCCACTTCTTTGACCACTATAAACTTCTTGGTCATTGTCCAATGATAAACTTTGTGTGATTTTAACAGAAATTGAGGCCCTAGTAAGTGGAAGGGGATTTGGGGTGGTGGTTGGGGACTGCAAGTTCCAAACAGGTCTGTCTATATAATTCACAGGGCTCAGTGTACAATGACGGTGTGGAGCCTCTTCAAAAAGCAGAAAAAGAGTGATGTTAAAGGCACTAAATAGATGAGTTTTTTTTCCTTCTGCTTCTCTTACACAGTTTGTCTTCTGTTTCTCATTAGCTATTTAAGTCTGGTCTAAGTAAAGTTAAAAATTTATACTATTTCATAGTAAATGTTACTATTTACCTTCCTATTATGCAATGCCACTTTTAAATGTACATATAAAAATGTTTACTAGTATGCAGAACCAGCCACTAAAATTACACAATCTAGTTTGTACCTCATACATGTGAATATATGTATTTTGTTCTTACAGGAACAGTGGCAATCTGCACAAAACTCAACTCTTTTTATTTCCTTTCTTGATAGACAAACATTCTACCAACACTCTCTATGTTTGTCTTACTTACAAGTAAGGAAGGACTGAAAGAAAAAGGAGTTGTGGATGGTCCTATCCTTCCACTTTCTTCTATGTCATTATCCTCAGCACAGGTGGGTGGGTAATGTGGGACAGTGGCGTACCACCGCTGCTTCTCTCTGCATCCACAGTAAGTTCTGTCACCCTGGGAGTGGGACACTCAGCATGCCAGCAAGCCCCCCTCATCCCTAGACTTACTTAGCCTTAGAGGTAACAGACTTACCTGTACCGGCTTTGAGCCTCACTGAACTCCCAGCCATCATGGGTCCTTTGGAATTCTATGCTTACAAGGCATCACAAACACTGCATGTGAATGAGGCAGACAGTAGTACTGGGTGTATCTCCTCTACTCTTGCTCATGCTCCATTGTCTTGCTAGACTTCATTTCCAAAACATAATTGCAAAGACAAAATTATTAAAAATTTCAAGGTGGCAAGAGCAGAGCAGTAAATCAAATAAGGTCTTTGGAGTCCAGGGCCCTGTGCAACTGCCTAGGTCCATGCCCATGAAGCTGGTCCTATTTCAAATGTTCCTGAAGTCAATTAGCCAGATATGTGACTTGTTGATGCAGCAGGACCAACTGGTTCTCTTTAGTGTCACCTCTTCCCTTCTTCCCTCTTTCTTTCCAGGAGCTTTTTATCTAGAAACTCTCCCTTCATTCCTTACACTCATCTTCTACAGAGTTTATGTTGCCTATTGACCCTTTATTTTATACTAGAGGCCTAGTGCACAAAATCTTGCATGGGAGGGGGGCCCCTCAGCCCAGTCTGCACCCTCTCCAATCCGGGACACTTTGGACATCCCTCTCACAATCTGGGACCACTGGTTCCTAACTGCTCATCTGCCTGCTTGCCTAATTGCCCCTAACTGCCCCCTATCCCGCTGGCCTAGTTGCCCCCAACTGCCTACCCTGCCAGCCTGGTTGCTCCACGCAGCCTGCTGTTCAGTCATTTGGTCATCCCTCACTAACCCCTGTGCCGGCCTGGTCACTCCACACAGGTTGCTGTTTGGTCATCCGTCTGGTTGTTTCAGTTGTGAAAAGCCTCTGGCTTTTTATATATGTTAGGACTAGAGGCCCAGTGCACAGAATTCATGCATGGGATGGGGGGGTATGTGTCCCTCAGCTCACCCTGCACCCTCGAGGGATGTCTAACTGCCCATTTAGGTGGGATAGGGCCTAACCAGGCAGTGGAACATTCCTCTCACAACCCAAGACTGCTGGCTCCAAACTGTTCACCTGCCTGCCTGCCTGATTGCCACTAACCACTTCTGTCTGCCAGCCTGATCACCTCCTAACTACTCCTCTGCCAGCATGATCAATGCCTAACTGTTCCCCTGCAGGCCCAATTGCCCCTAACTGCCCTCCCCTCCAAGCTTGGTCACCTGTAACTGCCCTCCCCTGCTGGCCCAGTCACCCCTAACTTCCATTTCTTGCCAGCCTGGTCATCCATCATTGCTCTCCCCTGTAGGCCTGGTCCCCCTTAACTGCCCTCACCTGCAGGCTTGGTCACCCCTAACTGTCCTCCCCTGTAGGGCTGCCCCTGTCCCCCGAGCTGCCCACCCCTGCAGGCCTAGTTGCCCTAACTGCCCTATCCTGCCAGCCATGTCACTCTAACTGCTCTTCCCTGCAGGCCTGGTTCCCCCCAAATGCCCTCCCCTATAGGCTTGGTCCCCCTCCAACTGTCCTCCTCTGCAGGCCTGGTTGTCCCCAACTGCCTTCCTCTGCTGGACCATTCACCCCTAACTGTTTTCCTCTGCAGGCCTGATTATCCCCCACTTCTCTCCCTTTCAGGCCTGGACCCTTTCCTGCTGACCTGATTGCCCACAATTGCCCATCCCTGCAGGTCTGGTCCCCCCAATTGCCCTCCCCTGCAGGTCTGGTCCCCCCAACTGCTCTCCCATGCTAGCCATCTTGTGTATTGGAGTGAGGTTCACTTTGCATATTACCTCTTTATTAGATAGGATTGTTCTGTTGTAATTCAACTTATCTTTTTATGCCAGTCAAATAAATTAATAATCTGAGTTACTATGTCTTTTAATCAATCTTCCCCATCTTTACAAAAACATTTACTGTATTATTAATATCACTCATTACAATAAAACTGTAGTTTGTCTACTTATTCTTTCTGAAATGGGTCCTTCAAATACAAGGTATTTCTATGCAATTTTTTGCCCATGAGTAAATCTAGTAAGTTTCCAAGCTGAGAGGACGATTGTCTCCTTATAACAGTAACAATAATAAATGCTTTGCCTCTTTAAATCTAGATCAACATTTCTTGGTTTTCTCTTTAAATATCTGTGGTATCTTCCAAATTTATTTTCTCTAAATGTGCAAGGACTAAATTATCTTTCTTCAGGTGTATTTTATTATGTAATATTTTCACTTAGTGAGATTATCAGTAATGTACATTTACAATGACTTTCATTTCAGGAAAAATACAGATAATAGAGTTTGCATTCCTTTAGTATTTTATACTTACAAAAGCATTTTTGCATACATTTTTCATTTAAACTTCATGAAAGCCATGGGAATGATGCATAAATATATGTTTAGTCTTAAAAATTAATAATTCCTGATTTATTAATTTAGTCTAAATTAATTTATTAATTTTTAAGACTAAACATATATTTATGCATCATTCCCATGGCTTTCATGAAGTTTAAATGAAAAATGTATGCAAAAATGCTTTTGTAAGTATAAAATACTAAAGGAATGCAAACTCTATTATCTGTATTTTTCCTGAAATGAAAGTCATTGTTACACAATGGAATACTATGCTGCTGTAAAAAGGAAGGAGTTCTTAGCATTTGCAGGCGTATAGATGGAGTTGGAGAACATAATGCTAAGTGAAATAAGCCAGTCAATGAAAGAAAAATACCACATGTCCTCACTCATCTATGGATAATAATAACCATTATAAACTGGTGAACAAAAATAGATTCAGAGGCAGAACAACATCAAACAGACTGTCAAATTACAGCAACAAGGACAGGGACATGGGGGGG
>PVJC01004617.1:0-62814 GCA_004026665.1 Murina feae | reverse complement strand
AACAAATATATATCAACGAGTGAATCTAAGAATCAAGTGAATAAAAAATCTGATGAACAGAATAAACTGGTGAATAGAATAAAATCAGAGGCATAGAAAGGGAGTGGACTGACAATTTTCGGGGGTTAAGGGTGTTGGGGATGCGTGAAGAGACTGGACAATAATGGTACACCTATGGATGAGGACAGTGGGGGGGCAAGGACAGAGGTTGGGGTGGGAAATGGGAGGAGGGGAGCTATAGGGGAAAAAAGAGGAACAACTGTAATAATCTGAACAATAAAGATAAATTTTTAAAAAATGGGCAAAAGACCTAAACAGATACTTTTTTAAAGAAGACATATAGAAGGCCAAGAGACACGAAAAAATGCTGAGAATTACTAATCGTCTGAGAGATGAAAATAAAAACAACAATGAGGTACCATCTCACACCTCTCAGAATGTCTGTCAATCAATAAACGACAAGTACTGGAGAGGATGTGGAAAAAAAGAAATCTTCATACACTGCTGGTGGGAATGCAAACTGGTGCAGCCACTGTAGAAAACAGTATGGAGTTTCCTCAAAAATTAAAAATGGAGCTCCCATTTGACCCAGTGCCTCCACTTCTAGGAATACATCCCAAGAAATAAGAAACACCAGTCAGAAAGAATATATGCACCCCTATGTTCATCGCAGCACAATTTACCATAGCTTAGATTTGGAAACAGCCTAAGTGCCCATCAACAGATGAGTGGATTCAAAAGTTGTGGTATATCTACACAATTGAATACTATGCTGCTCTAAAAAAGAAGGAACTTCTACCATTTGCAACAGCATGGATGGACCTGAAGAGCATTATATTAAGCAAAATAAGCCAGTCAGAGAAAGATAAATATCACATGATCTCATTCATATGTGAGAATATAATGAACAACATAAACAGACAAAGAAACACTAACCAGATTGTCCAACCTCAGAGAGAAGGCAGGGGAGGGATGATAAGAGATCAACCAAAGGACTTGTATGCATGCATATATACATAACCAATGGACACAGACAATAGGGGGGTGAAGGCCTGTGCTGGAAGGCGGGAGCTTGTTGGGAGAGGTCAATGGGGGTGTGGGGAAAGAAGACATGTAATACTTTCAACAATAAAGAATTTTTTTAAAAAAAATTACTAGCTCTTTAACCCAAATTCATAGACTTCAGAACCATATGAGCCTTTCTGAACACATTATAAATGTGTTCTTTTTCTCCTCAGGTTAAGTGCTGTAGTTCAGAATTACACCTTTACTTCCTTACTCTGTTTGGGAGGAGGTCAGAGCCCTCATATTTACTACATATTCTTCTTCCAAATTTACTTCCTCTTCATGCTTACTTTCTCCTTTCCTCACTATCCTTAGAGACAGTAGCCAAGGAAGGACTGGGGCAGGAAGGAAAGTATGGCAAGAGGTGAAAAATTCAACCACAATTTCTTCTAAATAATAAACTCAGCATGTCCTCTCATGCCTACTTTTGCTGATTCTAAAGAAACTTCCTGCTGATACACATTTTCTTCTGTCTCCTGTTGCTTTCCTCCCTGTTCTGCTTTCCCATATAGTTGTTAATTAGTCATGTATGTTTCTTATTTTTTAAGTAATTTTGGGTATCGCATGTGACTGTGCATTTTCTAAAACATTACATAACTAAAACATTCTGCTGTCCTTGCACACGACAGACAAGTTGATTGAGTAGAGTTATTGGGTCATAAACATTTTCTTTCAACTATGTATTACTCTATATCTATTGGCATCCATTGCAGAAAATAAATCTGAGGCCAGTGTTATTTCATTCCTTTAGATTATAGGTTATTTATTTTTAAAATTCATGGGGGGGGGGTTGTTTGTTTGTTTGCTTTTATTTTGCACTGGCCAGGTAGCTCAACCAACATTAAAGCGTCCTCTCTATATACCAAGTTTGTGGGTTCGATCTCTGGTCAGGGCACATACAAGAAGTAACCAATGATTGCACAAAATAAATGGAACAACTAATCTCTCTCTCTCTCTCTCTCTCTCTCTCTCTCTCTCTCTCTCTCTCTCTCTCAAAAATCAATAAGTAAAAATTTTTTTGAATGTTACTAAAATTTATGGTGTTTCCCCTCAGAATTTAACTTTTTTGTCAAATAATATCTGTGAATCTCATTATCATTTCTTTCCCAAAATATAATGACCCATTTTAATCTACATACTTAGTTATCTTTATTTAGAAAAAGTTCGTTATTCCAATTACACATTTGATTATTTCTTTTATCCCATGTATTGTGATTTATTCTTAGGGAAGATCTCCATTTCTTAAATTGTATTCCTAAGCTCCATCTTCTATTGATCATTCTTGTCCTTCACAATAGTCAACAGAGTTTTTCAGATTTAGTTTACTCTCAAAATTTATTTTTTTGTATTGTCAATTATCTTTCTTACTTCTTATAATATAAAATTTGATCACACTATTACATTGTTAACATTCTATACACCTTGCTAACTTCACCAAGCCCCCATTTCAACTCTTCTATTATAATTTAATGTCATCTTTCTCTTTTTTTATGTCTGTTTGTTCATGTCTCATAAAGACTGCAACATCCGGAAACCTACTGAGAATGACAAGACAACTAAATTTTCTTTTGCCCTCTTCCCCTTCTCAAGAGTTGCTTTTCCTTCCAATGCTCTAATGTTTAATACATCAATCAAGATTTTTTTGTACCTTACCCAGTAATTCTTCACAAATGTAATGCTGATTTTTCTTTATTCAGGACCTATACTTCACTCATGTTTACCTTCTCATATCTACAGTTGGAGAAAAGTTTGAACTCTGCTTCTGGTAAAATCCAAATTCCTGGAGGATAATCCTTTATTTTAACATTAGAAGCCTAATGTGCTTCTAGTGTTAAATTTTTACACTGATGGGTCTCTTGGCCTAGCCTGCACTTCCTTGCAATCTGGGACCCCTTGGTGGATGTCAGACTGCTGATTTAGGCCTAATCCTCACAGGCCAGGCCGAGGGACCCACCAGTGCACAAATCCATGCACCAGGCCTCTAGTATGCATATAAGATCTTTGGTTTGGTTGACTTGCATGCATGCATATAACATAACCAATGGACACAGACACTAGGGGTTGAGGGAATGTGCCAGGGGCATGGGGGAGGCTGGGGAGGGGTCAATAGGGATAAAAGGAGACATATTTCTATTTGTAATACTTTAAACAATCTTACCTAATAATAGACAAACATGTAAATTGACCGACCCTTCGCTACACTCACCAGCCAATCAGGAGAGTATGCAAATTAACCCAACAAAGATGGTGGTTAACTTGCATATGGAGGCACAAAGTGGAGGCGTGGGAGTGGCGAAGACTAAAGGATCTGGGCTGAGCGTCCAAGACCGAAGGCTTCAGGGCCTGAGCAGCAAAGACTGAAGGCTCCAACCGGAGCCAAGACCCGGGTCCCGGGTGCCGAAAGAAAACCAGTGCCAGCAGCCAGGGGAAGGGAAGGCCTATTGCACGAATCTCTTCATGCAACGCGACTTCTAGTAAAAAATTTTAAAAAATAAAAAATAAATTTTTTAATGAAAAAAAATCTTTAGTTAATCTCTTCCCATCCTCCCCCCTCCCCAATTCCCTCTGAGATTCTACAGTCTGTTCCATGTTTCCATGCCTGTGCATTGAGCATCTGCCCCCTGGTGGTCAGTGTGCATCATAGCTACCAGTTGAACAGTTAAACAGTCGAATGGTCAAATGGTCGGACACTTAGCATATTAGCCTTTTATATAGATAGATAGGTCAATTTAAATAGAATACCATCCTACATATGCTATCTGGTTTTTAACATATTCAACTTATGGAATACTTTTGAAAGTATAACTCATTCCCATATCATAGGGTTGTGGCCACATCCCAATTCATTTTTTATTTCTGCTCAGTTGGTCTAAGCATCAATGTCTTAAAGATAACTATTCATGATGGCAACTAGCATATTTTCAGCGAAAGTTCAAGTCTAAGCAGTGGCTCTTGACGGATTTTTATTTTTATTATTTTTAAAAATATATTTTATTGATTTTTTACAGAGAGGAAGAGAGAGGGATAGAGAGTTAGAAACATCGATGAGAGAGAAACATCGATGAGAGAGAAACATCAATCAGCTGCCTCCAGCACACTCCCAACTGGGGATGTGCCCACAACCAAGGTACATGCCCTTGACCGGAATCGAACCTGGGACCCTTGAGTCCGCAGGCCGACACTTTATCCACTGAGCCAAACCAGCCAAAGCTTGACAGATTTTTATATTCCTTTGGCCAATATGCACATTTTTAAAAATCCTCTCCTGATTCCCATTTTATTTTAATGATGAGCCAGGACAAAAGAACAAAACATTATTAGAAGAAAAGGGAGAAGGCTGATTATGTCACCCTTACACCAATTAAGATATTTGATCTTTGACAGAGTGTTCAAAACTCTTAGTTTATTCTAATAGTCTCTTAATAACTTGTGGGAATGGAAGTGTACTTAAAAGCACTAGATAAATATGAGCAGTCTTAATATCTTGAGATCAAGGATGGATTATATGTGTATACGTGTTTTTCTAGTTCTTTCCAGACATAATCAGGTAAATCATTGTTAATTAAAAGCAAAAATATAAAATATGGAGTAGTAATAGTTGAAGTAAAGGGAAAGATATCCAGTCTCTGGCTGGTGGTAAAACAATATGAAGACAATGTCTTGTTTCTGTCTCAAAATATCTGTTGAAAGACAGGACCCCAAGTCTTAAAGCACTCATTAATTCAGAGATCATCCAGATAGTTAGTGAAGCACAAATAGATCATATGGAACAAATTACTGGAAAGGGGACATGTCACAAGGCATGAACAAAGCAGAAGTCCAATTACTAGAATTGAGAGGGGGGAAAATCAAAGAATTATGAAATCAAAGCCAACTGTTAGTCAATAAGCAGCTTGCAATGAGCTATTTGTACACAAACATTATGTACCATATAATGCAAGCATCTACCCTTTATGTGTTCAGTACAAATGAGTTTGCAAAGGGGTAGCTCAAATCTAAACATGGTGTGCCAGAATATTAAGAGAAAATAATCTGAGAAAAGGGACAATATTAGTTAATAAAGGCCAAAAGCTTATAATAATCAGAAGACATTGCACTTTGAGGTTTTGAAGGGAAAAAATATCAGATACGAAGATTGAACTTTACAGAAAGGCTGAAAAATAATAGTTAAAGAATTTGAAAGCAAGAGAGTACTAGCACTCTATCACAAAGGATGATTAGGTCTTCCTGGCCATTCTCCATGAACTGCAACAGAAGACTACACAATTAATGTGACTTCAGTTTAATTCACTACCATTATTACCATATATCTCTATCTCCTTTTAAATAAATTCTGACAAAGATTATATTCTCTCAATGAAAATACACATTTCTTATTCACTTAATAAAATATATATTTTACAATAATCAAAACAATTTTGTTAATGTTATTGATGTCCAGTGATAGATTTCACAAAATAACAAAATCTTTATTCACAGATCAATATTTTCCCTCTAATATAATCCAAGAAATATTTTTACTTTAGTTATTATTTTTCAGTTTTATTGGGACATAATTGGCATACGTCACTATATAAATTTAAGGTGTACAGAATAATAATTTCAGTGGCATATATTGTTAAGTGATTACCACTGTAAGTTTAGTTAGTATTCTTCATCTCATAGATACAATATGAGAAACATGGTAGACATTAACCAAATGAGCAAAGCAACACATGATCTGGGATTTTCTTTTGCTAAAGAGGATATTATTGAGGAAATCAGCAAAACATGATTAAAGTTTGTAGATTAAATAAGAGTATTGTACTCATATTAATCTCATGATTTTGTAAATTTCTCCTGATTTTTATAATTCTACTAGAGGCCCAGTGCACAAAATCATGCGGGTAGTGTCTCTAGGGCCTAGCTTCCTGCAATCAGGGCCATCTTCTGCCCATTCACCAGTCCCCAGGCCGAATGCTGCCTCTGCACTGGGCTGCCAGGATGTTGGGATCACCAGTTTATCCCTGGCTGTTCAAGGGCTCAGACCTAAGGGAAAGCAGGTGCCAGAGACTTCGCCTCCATCTGCATGCAGTGGGCCGTCCGCTGATGGAACACCCTGCCCACTCGTGGCCACTCATGCAGGCTCCACCATTGCTGCCACTGCCACTACTGCTGGGGCTTGAGGAGCTGACAGAAGTTGCGGGGTGCACCCATGACCTACCTGCCCTGGCGTGAGCTGCCCTGAGCGGGCAGTGTGTCCCATCAGTGGCTGGCCTGGCCCATGCACATGGAGGTGAAGTCACCAGTGCCTGCTTTCCCACAGACCTGAGCCCCTGAGCAGCTGGGGATGAGCTGATGATCCCAGCGGCCTGACAGCCAGTCCAGTCCTCCTGCCACCCACTCCAATTATCCCGTTCACCATCGCTGATCCATTGGAGTCCGCATGCTGGGGGCAAAGACTAAGAGGTCAACTGTTCAACCCACTTGTCAGTCCCTAGTCCCGCCCCGCCCCGCCCTTCTTATGGACCAGGGGGTAGGGACCAAGAATACTCAATGCACCTCATGGTGACCAGTCATTTGGTCATCATGGTTGTCACAGGCACTGGCTTTTTATATATATAGACTAGAGGCTCAGGGCACAAATTCATGCACAGGTGGGGTTTCTCAGCCTGGCCAGTGATCAGGGCCAATCTGGGCTGTCTTGCCCAGCCCAGATCAGCCGGACACCAGCAGCAAGCTAACCTACCAGTCTGAGTATCTGCCCCCTGGTGGTCAGTGCGCATCATAGCGACTGGTCAAGCAGTTAACCATTCAGTTGACCGCTTGGTTGGACACTTAGTATATTAAGCTTTTATTATATGTAGATACATGTAGATATAATAAAAGCTTAATATGCTAAGTGTAGTGTCAGGTTGTCCAATTGTTCATTCAACCAAGCAAAGTATAATATGCTAATGATATGCTAAGGTCACTCAATCACTTGCTATGACATGCACTGACCACCAGGGTCAGATGCTCCAACCAGTAGGTTTGCTTGTTGCTGGGGTCTAGTAGATCAGGACTGAGTGAGATGGGCCAGACATGCCTTGGAGCTCTACTGCAGTCTTTTCCCAGCTGGCCAACCTCCTGCATACCTCCCCAGCTCTGATTGTGCACTGGTGGGTTCCCTGGGCCTTGCCTACACCCTCTCACAATCCAGGACCCCTTAGGGGATGTCAGAGAGCCAGTTTGGGCCCAACAGTGGAACAACCTGTCACTATGGCATGCACTGACCACCAAGAAGCAGACATTTAATGCAGGAGCTGCCCCCTGGTGTCAGTGTGCTCCCACAGGGAGAGCACTGCTTAGCCAGAAGCTGGGCTCATGGTTGGCGAGTGCAGGAGTGGTCCGACTGACAGGTTAGGCCTGCTCCCTAGGCCTCCCAGGCTGCAAGAGGGCACAGGCTGGGCTGAGGGGAACCCGCCCCCTCCAAGTGCATGAATTTTATGCACTGGGCCTCTAGTTGTACTATAGTTACAAAAGAGAATATGAGTATTTTAGAAAACACAAATAGTAAATACTTGCCTATTTTAAGGGACTAGTTGGGAGTAAGTGGATGCTACACAGACAGGCTCCCAGGACCAAAATGGAATTACAACTAAAATACACACAAAAAAAGCACCCATCCTGAATAATCAACTGAAGACTAGCTGGAGATTATCCTGATAACCAAGGATGGAAAGTGGAGAGCACTTAGAGACTGGTAGGAAGGGTGGAAGCATGAAAGGGCTGGCTGGGCTCCCACAGAAAGCAGTGAATTTCCCCAGAGATATCTCAGCTGTGGGAGAGGGGGGTGCCACTGAGAACTCTGGGGTCTAAACCCCAAGATGGGTCCTCTCCCCAGCAGAGAGCATCAGAACTGAGAAAGATGCCCACATAACATCTGGCTGTGAAAACTTCATGTCTTCAATTTAACTCTCAGATAATTGAGAAATAAAAATGTGTGTTTGAAAACATAAATATACATTAATTCTCTAATATTTTGACACTAGGGGCCCGATGCACAAAAATTTGTGCACTTGGGGGAGGTCCCTCAGCTCGGCCTGTGCCCTCTCGCACTCTAGGACCCCTTGGGGATGTCCACCTGCTGGCATGCCTGGCCAGCCTGGGTGAGGGGCTTAGGGCAGTTTTCAGGCTGCCCATAGCCTGTTCAGGGTTCAGGTCCCTACTGGCATGCCTAGCCAGCCTGGGTGAGGGGCTGAGGTCTGTTTTCAGGCTGCCCAGAGCCTGTTCAAGGTTTGGGTCCCTACTAGGGTGCCTGTCCAGCCTGGGTGAGGGACTGAGGGCCATTTTTAGATGCCCACAGCCCATTCAGGGTTAGGGTCCCTACTAGGGTGCCTGTCCAACCTAGGTGAGGGACTGAGGACTGTTTTCAGGCTGCCCACAGTCCCATTGACCCAACATCCCAGCGAGGCTGGCTGGAATCAGGGGTTTCTGGGGTTTATTTATCTTCTATAATTGAAACTTTGTTGCCTTGAATGGAGGCCTAGGCAAGGAACAAAGCCTCCTGTTTGCTTCAGCTCTGTGGCTTCTATAATTGAAACTATGTTGCCATGAGCAGAGGCCCAGCCAGCCTAGGCAGACAGTTTACCCCTGGTGCAACGGAAGCCTCCTGCTTGCTCTAGCTCCGTGGCTGTCAGCCTCCATCTTGGCTGGGTTAATTTGCATACAGCTGCTCTGATTGGCTGGGGGCATGGCTTAGGTGTCATGGAGTGATGGTTAATTTCCATATTACTCTTTTATTAGAGTAGATAGGACCAAAGCTATTCCTTTTAATTGGTTTCACTGACTGTAGTTCTACCTCCTTATTCTTGAATAATATTATATCTATAAAGAATTTTATAAGATTACCAGTTTTAGATTCTTTTAAATAGAGTCAGAGGTAAAGACATTTTTCAAGCAATCTGCAAGTAGTCTATGTCTAGATTTTTAGAATTTTTTGCTCATCTTTTTTTAAAATATATTTTATTGATTTTTTTTTTTACAGAGAGGAGGGGAGAGGGATAGAGAGTTAGAAACATCAATGAGAGAGAAACATCAATCAGCTGTCTTTTGTACACCCCCACTGGGAATGTGCCCACAACCAAGGTACATGCCCTTGACCGGAATCGAACCTGGGACCCTTTACTCTGCAGTCTAATGCTCTATCCACCGAGCCAAACTGGTTAGGGCTTGCTTATATTTTTTATTCTTATTCACATTTCAATCCAAAACTTCTTTTTATTGACTCACTTTTCCAAGTTGCTCTATCTTTATAGAAGTAATTCTTCATTTAATTCATATTTTATCCATTAGTGGAAATATTTAACTATGCAGAGGACAATTCTTATAGGGTGCAGGGCTTAAAATACCTCAACCAATCATACCTTCTCTAGATAAATAGTTCAATGTAATAGACTGACTGTTATAAACTATACTAATTAGGATACCTAGCACTAACTGATTAAGATAAAGTCATAACTGGCCCAATAGTCTATGCCAAAAAAAAATTGTCAAGTAGTTTTCTAACTGTTTGGAATATATCAAAGAACAAATTACCTCCTCGTTATGATGCCTATAGGGAAGCAGATGCAGCAAGTAGGGAAAGGGAGATACAGACATCCATGAAAACAAGCCAAATAAATAAGTAAATTATATTGTATGTTAGAAAGTGAAAATTCTGCAGGCAAAAAAGAAAATTAACACAACAGTGGAAATATAAAGATGACAAATACCTTTTTAAAAATAGTTATGGGAAAGATTCATTGAGAAGCTGAGTTGCGATTGGAAGAGGATAATTGAGTTAATATTCTAGGCGAAGGGAATAGTTAATACAGTGTTCCCAAGGCAGGACTAGGTGTAGTGTGCTTGAGAAACAGCAAGATAGCCACTGTGGGGGGAGATTAATCAGCAGGGAAAGAGTCAAAGTAGATTCAAAATATAAGGAGGGGGGTAGTGGTGGGCTCTGGTTAGTCCCCTATAGCCTCTCATCAGTAATTCCCCTTTTACTAGTACTCTGAGTGAGATAGGGATCCTTTAGGGAATTTTCAATAAACAGATGACATAATCTGACTTAAATTTTAAGAGATTTACCCTAGTTATCTTGTTGAGAATAGATACTTGGGAATGCTAAGGGGAGTTAGAGGCTGAAGCAGGATTCTACGCATGAGGTGATGGTGACTCTTACCAGGGTGATTATAATGAAAATAAATATACCGTATTTTCCGGCATATAAAATGACTTTTTAATCCAGGAAAATCTTCTCAAAAGTCGGGGGTCATCTTATATGCTGGGTGTCAGGTGTCATCTTATAGGGCAGGTGCTGAAACTTCCGAGCCAGACTGGAAAATCTGCAGTCACCGCATATGGTGAGGGGAGCTCAAAAACAGTCGCACTCCATTCGTTTCAATGGAGCCGGACGGAGACCGCAAGTGTCTCCAGTCGGCTCCTTTTTGTGCCGCATACAGTCTCCGTCCAGACTTTTTAACCCAGGAAAATCTTCTCAAAAGTTGGGGGTTGTCTTATACGCCCAGACGTCTTATACACCAGAAAATATGGTACTTCCAAAGTGATACAAATATGATTTGCCAAAGAATTGGGTATGCAATGTAGGAGAAAGAGAGGAAATGGTGATTTCAAAAATTTTGGTCAAAAGAACTAGAAATTGGTGGTATTGTCATCAACATTCCTTTCCCATGACAGTGCAAACCTAGAATCTATATTGGTAATCTATGGGTTTTCCCTATAATCTATACTGGTAATCCATGGATTTTCCCTGTATACATCTTGAAATGTCTAAAAAACATAGGCAAAGAGCATTGAACTGAAAGATTTTAATGCCTATTTCAGATTGCCTTTTCAAAAATATTTTGTGCTGTGGGTTGTACACAAAGAATGACAGCTGAGTTCAAATTTGAGTTAGAATCAGTCCCCAGAAATACTTCATTCAGGCTTAAACAGCAGTCCATCTTGTCCTGTTTCCTAAGTGGCTGCTCAAGCTGGTTCTCTAACAACTTTTTCTAAATGAAGTCCTTGATCTGATGGTCAACATAAAGGAAGTCACTAGTCTTGATCATAAAAGCGGTCAAAAATAATTACAATAATTTACTCTTGTTTAATAAAAAGTTTCTTTAACATACCCATCACATATTTACTTTTGATCAGCTGACCTTTGGTGGTTACTTTTTGGGTGTTTTTTTCTCTGTCTACTTGTAAATTGAATCAATTGATAGGTCCTGAACTATAGGACTAATTATTCTTTTTATCAATACTTGAAGATTTTCACTTCCTTTTTCTCTATAATACCAGATCCCTGGCAACTAACTTTCCCAGAATAATCTTTCACAAAGAGCTTTAAAAACCTATAATGAAACTCATGTGTCAGCAAGTGCAATCGTTTTGAAGATCCCTCAAACCTCTTCCCCTCTAATCTAGTTACTCAACAGAAAACCTGGAAGTCATCCATACCACTCAATTAGCATCTTCATCCACTAACCAAGTCTATTTTCTTCTTTATTCTTATGTGTTTTAACTATAATCTCCTCTCAATGTGCACCACCCCTGCTTATAACTTACTCTTAACCTCACTATCTTGAATTACTTGTATAGTTAATACAGCAAAAATTGCTGATATAAAAGCTGTCTCTAGTTGCTTCAACTTTCTAGGAAGTCATGTTTAGGGGCTCATTTGTTTGGGAAAAAAACATTACTTACTCTTTGATTGTAAAAGCTAAAGACACTTAACTAAAACTAGTAGGAGAAGCTCTTCAAATAAAGCAAAAACATTCTCTTCTACTATAGGTGTTAAGATTATTATTTGACCAAATCATGATGGATTATCACTTTCTTTTTCTTACTCTTAGGAACCCTGGGACCTAGTAGAGAAGTAATATTAGAGAGAGGCCTCTGATTTGAGTAGAAATAAGTTCCAGAAACATAGCAGAAAGTTGGGGAATCCCTTGTGACAGAGAAGAGTTAATGCACTCAAGGACAATCACCAGCTGATAGGCAATTTAAAATTTCCTGTTTTGTTTTCCTAATGATTTATTTAGGTGTTTATTAAGAACTATTAGTAGTAATATGAAGAAGCACAGACAAGAGAACAGTAGTGATCATAAAGAAGGTAGGCAAGGTCGTTTGAGAAGTAATCAAGACACGTAAACAACTGGAGAATTTCAGAAATTTTAGGCAAAGGGATTGAATTATTTGCAAGACTGCAGATAAAGGCTCAATTAAATATTTTTGAGTTTAAAAACAAATGTTGAGTTTAGCTGTGTGGAGATTTTATGCCCAGTTGGGATGCATGTCCTACTTTCTGTATTGTTCTTCATTCTCTTTCTGAGTTTTCTATCTTTCAAATATAATCATACTAGAGGCCCGGTGTACAAAATTTGTGCATGGGAGGGTGTTCCTCAGCCCAGCCTGCACTTTCTCCAAGCTGGGACCCTTCATGGGATGTCTGACTGCTGGTATAGTCCAGACAGGGATCAGACCTAACTGGCAGTCAGACATTCCTCTTAAAATCTGGGATTGCTGGCTCCTAACTGCTCACCTGCCTGATTGCCCCTAACTGCTTCTGCCTGCCAGCCTGGTTGCCCCCTAACTGCTCCCCTGCCAGTCTGATCACCTCAACTTCTCTGCCCTGCAGGCCTGGTTGCCCTCAACTGCCCTCCCCTGCCAGCCATATTGTGATGGCCATCTTGTGGTGGCCATCTTGATAGCCATCTTGTGATAATGTGGGGGAGGCCATCTTGTGACAACATGGGGGAAGCCATCTTGTGATGACATGAGGGCACGAGGGCCACCTAGGTTTTTATTAGTACAGATTTTTCTGTCTAAACTCTTCCATTAAATTCACATTATCTTCCATAAAAAGTCACAACTCCTTGCTTCCTTTTTATAACTTCCAAATATAAATTCTTTCACATCTTTAAATAACTTCTATTTTATTCATACTACTTCCAAATTTCCAAGTGTGTCATATTTTCACATGCCTCAAAGCCTTTGCACTAGTTGTATCTAGGACTGACAGATTTCCCCCTTATCTGCATTACTACTATTGATTAGTTTCAGATTTAGCCCAGAACAGAGCTTCCTTTTATGTTTAATTAGGATAGGCTGTAATTGTTGTTTTCTTCTTTGTGGTGTCTTGTTCACCTATGAACTCATACTACCTAGCCAAGAGAGTAGCGTCTACTGGGTGTTCAGTAAATATTTGAATAGATAAATAAATTAGACTAGTCAGAGATCCAAAATATGTTTCAAAAGATACTCCTTCACTTTTAATATAAAAATAAAATATATAGAAAAATCAGTTATAAATCAAGTACAATTCAATTTTTGTTTGACCACTTCAGAACTTTTATTATGTACAAATGTAAGTATTTGAGGATATTTATAAAATGAATATCATAATATTTTTATCCTGCTTTTCTCACTTATAAGATAGCATGGATTTTCCAAGTCAGTACAGAGAAAGTGACATTATTTTTAACAGTTGTAAAGTATTCTACTGAACAGATGTTCTAAATTTTATTGACAACTTTCTTCTCTTACTGAAACATACTTGTTTCAAATTTTTCACTATTCTAAATAACTGCATATTTATATTTGCATACTTGTTCAGTGTTTTCTTGGGATTTATGCATATAAGTTAATTCCTAAGGGCCTTGGATTGAATGATCTAATTGTGAACACATGGTGTAAGTCTGTACTGTGTACATTTTATACTCAATTCTTATCTCTCTACATAAAAGCCTAAGTGACCAAATGACCCAACGACAGGTTGACCGGTTGCTATGATGCACACTGACCACCTGGGGGCATATGCAAGAGCTTCCCCCTGGTGGTCAGTGTGCTTCCACAGTGGGAGTGCTGCTCAGCTGACAGACTCGTTCGGGTGACCCACCAACCTGCCACAGCCACTCACTCCCTCAGTAGTCCTGCAGGTCCAATCTCTGGAGAATGGGCCAGCTACTGAGGGACTGGTGCCACCCGCAGGATCCACACAACGCTGCTGGCCTCCTGGAAGTCGGTCTCAGGCACCATGGCTGCTTCCCCTCCCTAGACACTCTGCAAGGAAGAAACAATATAAAAGTGGCCGCCAGGTGGCTCCTGACAACCAGAGTGAATGTCAGCAGGACAAATCGAGATCCCAGGCCAGCAAAGGCATCCCACCACCTGCCTGGAGGACCGATCACATCCCAGCCCCCCTCCACACCCATCGTGATGGGCGCCAGATTCAGGACTCATGGTGGGTGAGCACCACTGCAGCAGCATGAGCCTCTCTCAATCAGGACTGACAGGGTGTGAGCCCGCAGCAGGCACAGTGAGGTTGGGATGGGTTGGAGCAGCAGGCAGGAATAGCAGGCAGAATTGGACTGCTGGTTTGGGCTCAATCCCTGTAAGCTCTGCCGAGAGACCCCACCCATGCATGAATTTGTGCATCGGGCCTCTGGTCTACACTAATGAAAGAGAAACATGCAAATTAACCATCACTCTGCCACTCCACTACACCCACAAGCCAATCAGGAGTTAGTATGCAAATTACCCCAATTAAGATGGCAGAAGCCAATCAGGAGTTAGTATGCAAATTACCCCAATTAAGATGGCAGAAGCCACAGAGCTGGAGCGAGTAGGAGGCTTCGGTTGCCCCTGGAGATAGAGGAAGCCAACCTTCCCGCCTGCTCTGGCTGGACCTGGGCTCCATTCAAGGCTACAAAGTTTCAATTATAGAAGATAAATAAATCCCAAATACCTGCTTCCAGCCCAAAAGAAGAAGCTAGGAGCTTGGGTCGCCAGAGGGTGTGGCCAGTCTGAAAACGACCATCAGCCCTTCACCCACGCTGACCAGGCACCCCAGTGGGGACCCCGACCCTAAAGGGGATGTGGCCATCCTAAAAATGGCCCTCAGCCCCTCATCCAGGATGGCCCCACCTTCATGGGGTGAGGGTCCCCACAGGGGGCTTGACGAGTCTGCAAACAGCCATCAGCCCCTCACCCAGGCTGATCAGGCACCCCAGTGAGGACCCCCCACCCTGAAGGGGGTTTGACCAGCCTGAAAACGACCCTCAGTCCCTCACCCAGGCTGGTCAGGAACCCCAGCAGGACCTACCCTGATCTGGGACACCCTTCAGGGCAAACCAGCCAGCCCCCACCCATGCACCAGGCCTCTATACTATATAATAAAAGGGTAATATGCAAATTGACCCTAACAGCAGAACCACTGGGAATGACTGGTCACTATGACACACACTGACCACCAGGGGGCAGTTGCTTAATGCAGGAGCTGCCCCCTAGTGGTCAGTGCACTCCCACAGGGGAAGCTCTGCTCAGCCACAAGCCAGGCTGATGGCTGCCAGCACAATAGTGGTAGCGGGAGCCTCTTCTGCCTCCTCAGCAGCACTAAGGTTGTCCAACTGCAGCTCAGGCCTGCTCCCTGCTGGCAAGTGGACATTCCCCGGGGGCTCCCGGACTGCCAGAGGGATGTCTGACTGCCAGCTTAGGCCCGTTCCTCTGGGGAACAGGCCTAAGCCAGCAGGTGGATATCCCCTGAGGGGTACTAGACTTCAAGAGGGCATAGGCTGGGCTGAGGGACCCCCCTGAGTGAACAAATTTTTGTGCACCAGGCTTCTAGTTATGGACATAATAGGCTGAGGTTCTCAGCAAGTAACTGAGTGTGATGTTCCTGGTTTTTGCAAACAGCTGCTTTCAAAAAGGGAAGAACATTACACTCCTAAAATAATCCATGTATGAAAATATTCATCTTTATGCTGACAAAATACATATAAGCCAATTTTACAAGGATGAACATAGAGCTCACATGCCACTTTTAGAATCCAATAGAAAATTAAGTTTGGTTGTTACCTAACATGACTTTTTCTTTCTAGGAGACTAAGGAAAGATTCCTTTACCATAAATAAGTGACAACATTCTTAAAACCAGAAGCACTGAAAAGACGTAAATATTTCACAAACCCACCAAACTATACTTGTAATGGGCCCATTTCAAGTATAGTTTGGTGGGTTTATGAAATATTTATGTCTTTTCTTCTTAGACACTTTACTAAGAATTTAAGTCTTGCTTGGAGTTCAGATAGTTCCTTCTCTTCAACTTCTTCAGCCTACAGGAAAGTTTCTGGCCTCTGTATTGTGTTCTTCACGATGCAGTCACTGTGTGATTTGCTTCCTCTTACTTTAAGGATTTCTAGGATCTTTTTAAAAAGAACTCAAAAAGTTTTCTAACTCTGGAGTAGCATATATTTAAATGGAAAGTAAAATGGATTATGGAAGCAAAACATCACTGTTTTGACCCTTGTTTTTCTCCATAATGAACAATGTTGAGTAAGCCATTTAATTTATTTAAGCTTCAGCAATTGTGTCTGTAAGATGAAGAAGTTATTAACTACTTTACAAGGTAGCTGGCAAGATTAAACGAGGCAGCATGCCCGGAAATGTACAACACATTACCAGCGTTAAGAATGGCTCATCTGCAAGAGTTAGTGGACAAGACTGTCTTCACTTTTCACAAAAGCCTTAGTTTCTTTCTCTTTCTTCTGCGCATGTCAAAAGTCAGTATTTACTTTTCCTCTTTGTCCCTGGGATATGTTTTGCTTACTCATGGTCAGTATCTGATTTTTAACCGTCTTTTTCTTAAATCTTTTAAAAAGGTCTATTCTTTAAAAAAATAATAATAATAAAAAGATGTATTCTTTTTTATTTTAATACCAATTCTCCAGACCTTATGATTTTGCAGGAAGTAAAACAACTTCTGTAATGTTGGCTTTCTCTTCTGGATATCCTACTCTATAACCTACTCACACTGCCAATCTTGCTTTCTTGCTCATGTATAACGCCAGCGTATTTTGATAAACCAAGGGAAGTGCCCTCTTTCCTGCATCCTTGTTTGACCATTACAACTGCACTCCACCCCCACCTCACATCCTATGTTTCTGTTTTTAATTCTCAAGGGAATACTTGCTCTGCTCTAAGTCCTAAGTGGTCTCTCTTATTTGGTCAGCCTGCTTTTTTCCTCCCATTCCAGTCATTCATATTCCTTCATTATTTACTGGACCTAATTTTAAAATGACTTACTTTTGTATTCTTCTTTTTGTTTTATTTGTTTAATATATTCTATTGATTTTTTACCGAGAGGAAGGGAGAGGGATAGAGAGTTAGAAACATTGATGAGAGAGAAATATTGATCAGCTGCCTCCAGCACACTCCCCACAGCGGGTGAGCCTGCAACCAAAGTACATGCCCTTGACCAGAATCAAACCTGGGACCCTTGAGTCTGAAGGCTGACACTCTATCCACTGAGCCAAACCAGTCAAGGCTGTTTTATTTTTTTTTAACTTGAAATCACATATGCCTGGATTTAAAATGGATTGAAAATTGAACTTATTTGCAACTTGGCCATGAAATAATCCAGCTGCAGAAAACTAAATCATCCAGCTCAAAAGACATTTAAGAACTGCAGTGTAACCACAATTGGGGAGGGTCTGTAGGAGCAACTTATAATAAGATGTTCAGCTTAAAATTTTTTTTTATTTTCTTTCATTTTATTACTTATTTATTAATGTAACTAGAGGCCCAGTGCATGAAACTCATGCACGAGGGGGTCCCTCAGCCCCGCCTGCACCCTCTCCAATCTGGGACACTTCGGGGAATGTCTGACTGCCGATTTAGGCCCCATCCCACAGTCAGACATCCCTCTCACAATCCAGGACTGCTGGCTCCTAACTGCTCGCCTGCCTGCCTGTCTGATTGCCCCTAACTACTTCTGCCTGCCAGTTTGATTGCCCCCTAACTGTTCCCCAGCCGAACTGATCACCCTCAACTGCCCTCCCCTGCCACAACCCATCTCCTCTGTGCGAGGTGGCAGAGACACCGGGTCTGGCCTCCTTCATGCCACACAGAGCCATGGGACCCCCAAGCCTCACAGTGCAGAGCAGCCACTGGGCCCCGCCTCCACTGTGCACGAGGCCATCTTGTGGTGACCAACTTGTGGCAACATCGCTCGAGGGCCTGATGCCACCTAGGCTTTTATTATATAGGATTATTGGAAATAAGGTTATATGACATTATTGAACTGGAATTTATTTTGAACCCCCAAGTAGAGTACCAAGACCTCTGTTAATAGGTTCTCCTATTTTTAATGCTCTCATCTGACTTTGTATATAAATTTCATGACATTGTTTGTAATTGCTTAAGCTCTAAATTAGATAGTAAATTCTTTGAGGACGGGGACTATACTTATTTTCTTCCTTGTAGTTATCACAGTTTCTGACACACACTAAGTTCCATCAACTATGATATATAATGAATGAACTAATAATCCATTCAATGAAAATTTTCTCGATGGCCTACTCAAATATTATCTTAGATCAAGATTTAAATAAGAGATTATATTTTAAATTTTTTTAAACAAAATTCTTTGAAACTAAAATATCTTATTTTATCCATTTATTTGGGAAACATTTTCATTTAGTACTTAAAATTATGTGCCAGGGTCAATAAAATTACTGACATATGGACTGTTTTTTAGCCTTATTATGTGAATTGTTTTGTATAACTAAATTTTGTTTTTCATCATTTTATTTTGGGGTTCAAATTCTGCATGCCTACTGTTATTTTCTATTCCTTGCAATTTTCCTTATGGACCTTAATGACAGAGTTCTACATTCCTCTTTAGTGTTGAATCTTGAATTATGCTTTTCTTGACCTTCTCTGAGAATTTCACATGCTATTAACAATTTACTTAATAAAGAAATTCTGTTTGATTATTTACAGGTACTAATGAGCTCATATGTTATTATTTTGTGATATAATATTTGCATTTTAATATCAAAATCAGCTCCAATTTTTTTCCCTAAAATATTTCCTATTTTAGATAAAGTTTTTCCCAAAGTCAAGTTGCTTTCTGCATACATACATATATTGTACTCTTACATTTGAAAAGGTAAAATATGACATATATTTCAAAAATCATTTAACCCAGATGGTTAAATTTTATAAATATCTTCTTATCACAGGTAAAGTTTTCAATATCTGAAAGTAATTCTAGTAAGAACTGTTGAAATTTATTTTTACATAAACAAAAAAATGTAAGTTGTAGGAAATGCTTTTGTAAAAAGTGATAAAGGTGAAAGTCACATTTCATTTGACACCTTTTGAAAGGGGATTACATAAGAGGGGGGAAAATTGGTGGAACTATTTTTCTAAATTAAAAATAAAAGTAACAAGCAAAAGATTCTAAAGCATAGTGTTCTCACATACTGAGAATTAAGATTTAGAGTGATGTAGAGATGACTATGAATCTCAAATATACATGTAGATTTAGAATGTGTGTGCATGTGTGTGTGCACACATGTAGGATGCAAGTAAACTGATCTTTCAAGTACTAAAACAGAAAAGAAGGGCTCACATTTTGCCCTCTTTTTATCAGTTTAGCCTAGCTGGTCCAAAATTCAAATTTATGTTCATGATGACTCCACTGCTCATAAAAATGTGTTGGTTAAAGCCATCAACTCTTTATTATTTCTAGATGGTGCCATTGGAGCTATATACCCATGTGCTATCCTATCTAATAAAAGAGTGATATGCAAATTAGGCATCACTCCATCACAAAGATGGCCGCCCCCATAGCCACAAGATGGCCATCCCCATGGCCACAAGATGGCGGCGCCCAGTCCGGCTCAGCCCCACCACTGAAGTGGTCAGGCCTATTAGCCAGGCAGGTGGCAGGTGAGGTGGGGGGCCCGAGAGGCAGAACAGGCAATCAGAGAGTGCTGGTGGTCTCCTGCCCAGGCCAGAGGCCTTCACCAGAGGCCTCAGGCATGGGCAGGGGCAAGGCCAGAGATCGCAGGGACCTGGGCTCCGCAGAGCCAGAGATTGGAGGGGCAGGGGCAGGGCCTGTGATCACAGGGGTCTGGGCACTGGTGGAACTGGCAAAGCAGGAGTCTGGGGGTCCCCTGCCCAGGCCTATAGCCTTGGCCAGAGGCTACAATGGGGCAAGGGCAGAGCCAGCAATGTCTGGGGGCAGGATCAGAGCCAGTGATTGCAGAGGCCTGGACTCTGTGAAGCCAGTGATCAGAGGGGCTTGGGAGTCTTCTGTCCATGCAAAAGAGTAGTATGCAAATTAACCTTCACTCCTCAAAGATGGCAGCAGCCAGGGAGCTGTAGGGAGGCAGAAGACTTGTGTTGCCCTGGCGATGGAGAAAGCCAAGATTCCCACCTGCCCTGCGGGCCCTGAGCTCCTCTCAGGGTAACAAAGTTTCAATTGCAGAAAGTAAATAAAACCAAGATACCTGCTTCCAGCCAGTGGCTTTGAGCGGGACCAAGGCAACAATGTTTCAATTATAGAAGATAAATAAATCCCAGATACCTGCTTCCAGCCCACAGCCATGGCCAACCTGATAATGGCCCTCAGCCCCTCACCCAGGCTGGCCAGGCACCCCAGTATAGACCCCCACCCTGAAGGGGCTGTGGCCAGCCTGAAAACAGCCCTCAGCCCCTCACCCAAGTTGGCCACACTCCCATGGGGTGAAGGTCCCTCCTGGAGGGTTTGACCCGCCTACAAACAGCCATCAGCCCCTCACCCAGGCTGACCAGACCCCCCAGTGGAGACCCCACCCTGAAGGGCTTGTGACCAGCCTGAAACAGCCATCAGCCCCTCACCCAGGCTGGCCAAGCACCCTAGCAGGACACTCTTCAGAGCAAACCAGCCAACCCACACTTGTGCACCAGGCCTCTGTCCTATACAATAAAGGTTAATATGCAAATTGACCCTAACAGCAGAACAACTGGGAATGACTGGTCACTATGACACACACTGACCACAAGGGTACAGACACTTAATGCAGGAGCTGCCCCCTGTACAGGCTGCCAGCTGCCAGTACAGCAGTGGTGGTAGGATCCTCTCCCACCTACTCAGCAGTGCTAAGGATGTGTGACTGCAGCTTAGGCCTGCTCCCCACTGGCACGTGGACATCCCCTGAGGGCTCCTGGGCTGCCAGAGTGATGTCTGACTGCCAGCTTAGGCCGATCCCCCGGGAAGCGGGCCTAAGCCAACATGTGGACATTCCCCCAAGGGGTCCCAGACTGTGAGAGGGCATAGGCCAGGCTGAACCCGCCCCCCCCCCATCAAATTTTTGTGCACTTGGCCACTAGTGGTGATATAAAACTGAAATCAACACAACTATGCAGTTTTCCTCTGCTCTCCATTGCTGTATTTCTCTCTTCACTTGTTTGATGATAAATTAAGTTTAAAATGACCTTCCTCATCTTTAATTTCTATGGTGATGCAAGTTGAACTTGTTAATATTCCTTTAAGACACACTTTCTAAAACCACTAACCTTTGATTCTCCTTTCAGCCAAACTTTTACTGTGTATGTTCCTGGAAATTGCAGTGATCATTTAAGAGTAAGAGGAGAATTTGCCAGCTCTACACATTTCTTTAGAATGTGTTCACAGGGGCTATAAGTCATTTCCACAGTGGTGTGGTTTTTTAAAAAAAAAGTGGCATAGAAAATACGGGAACTAGTCTTTTCTTGATAGGTTTGCAGTGCAATTGTTTCTGGAATTAGTAAAAATGATGAATTCTTACAAATGATGAGGAAGTTCTGTGTGAGTGACTCAAGGAGATATTGTGGCTAGATTTTGCTTTGCTATTTCTCATCTCCAATGGCTGTAATCACTGCTGGTAAAAAAAAGTGACACAACTGAGTAGACATGGACCATTTTAAAGAACAGTCTCAATCTTCACCCAGACCCCCTGTTCTGTCATTCAATTCACTTACCACAATTATTGCTATGTTGCTTATTCATATTTCACAGGAAAAAAATCACTTCACTGAAACTCTTTTTGCCAAATTCATTATAACAACCAAAAATAACTATTTTCAGTCTTCATCTAATTTGATATGTCAACATCTGTTTTGATTTCTATTATTTCCTTTTTGTGACTATAAGTCCCCTCTTGGTTTCTTTTGAAAACTTTTTCCCTCTAACCATTCCATGTTAGAGTTTCTTAGATGTTCGTCAGTACCCATGTTCCTGTGGTAACTGACCTCTTTCTATCTCTCTGTTTTATTTTGGGTAATTTCTATTGCTATGTCTTCAAATTCACTCATCTTTTTTCTGCAGTGTTTAAATGGACACTAATCAAATTCAGAGTATTTTTAAAATATTACTTCATATAGTTTTCATCTCTAGAAAGCCAATTTTGATCTTTTATATTTATTTCTACATAAAATTTTGAATTTATAGAAAATATTTATCACCACTGTTTTAATGTCCTTGTCTGCAAATTCTAACAGCTTTATTGGTTCTGGTTTGGTTTCAGTTTAGTTTATCTCCTCATTATGGGTTGTATTTTCCTGCTTTCTTTCCAGACTAGGTAATATTTTAATTCCAGACATTCTGAATGGAGCCTTTCTGGGTTTTGATTTTTAAAATTTCCTTCTTAAGCTTTAGACTAGGAGACAGTTGTAACAATTTGATACTTTGGGTCTTGCCTTTAAGATTTGCTAAGTGGGATCAAAACAGCATTTAATCTAGGGCTAATTATTCTCCACCCCTATGGCAAGACTATTTTGTGTACTCTACCTAATGCCCCATGAATTGTGAGTTTCCCATGTTGGATGAAGGGAACAGTTATTTTTCCTGGCCTTGCCAGGACCAGCCCTGCTTGAGTGCTGGGCATGGTTAACTCTAGTATTTTCATTATATCTTCCCCAGCTCAGTATTCAACTGAATACTCAATGGGACCATCTACAGAGCTCCAGTGTGCCCTTTCCCTCCTTGCTCCTCCCTCCACCTTCTTTCCTCTTCCCTCATGAGACTCATTCCTGGGGGCTCTATTGCCATTTTCATCTCCTAAATTCCTACCTTTTCCCCCCCACTTACGGTTTCTTCTGATTACTAACCGGGTTCCCTACTTCGTGTCCTCTCAAGGCAGTAAACTAAAGCAGTCATGAGACTTACCTTGTTAGTTTCTCATCTTTCATAGTTCACTATTCTTTGTTGCCCAATATGCAGTGTCTTAAAATCATTATTTCACATATTTTGTCTGTTTTTCAGTTGTTTCATGTGGAAGAGTAAATGTACTTCTTTTTTCTTCCTCTTTAATGGAAGCAGAAATTTTGCTCACCAAAATTTTTATCTTTGCACCCCCTACTATTTTTTATAGGTTCTTCTTATGCTCTCAATAGATTTTTGAAAGAGCGTTCTATTTTCATTTTATTTACTCTTGCTTTTATTTTTATTTCTACTCTTGCCAATAATCATCTTCAATATCGCCTCCAAGGTAAGATAGATAAAACACAAAAACATCTTGATACTCTTATTTTTAAAACCGCTTAATGTCATTATTTGTCTATGATATAAACTTAGAATTCTTTAGCATGAAGTGTAATGCCCTTCTTCATTTAGCCTTTGTTTACATCTGAAACAATAACAATACTATCAATGACATTTACTTCGATAATGATAAAATACAATAACAAAAATGCTGAGAGTCTGCCATTTGACAGGGACTAGTGGATGTTTGTTGAAAAAGAAGACACAGTTCCTATTCTTGGTGTATTAAGACTAGCAAGTAAGATGAACAATACATAATTATAAGAAGTATGAGTTACCATTTTCAAAGTACAGGTTGACATAGTGCATATTTTCTGGAATTATGAAAGGTTAGAGTTACTTTTTTCTAGTGAAGTAATGGTTAACCGAGACATTGTGTGTGTGTGTGTGTGTGTGTGTGTGTGTGTGTGTGTGTGTGTGTGTGTGTTAGGTCAGTGAAAAATAGTGGTGGGGATTCAGTACACACAGAAGGAAGAATGTGTCTACGAGATTTGGCATGCCCAAGAAACGGGAAAAAATCCTTGTTGACTAGATTATAATCAGTGTCCCCTTGGAAGACTGGAAATGCTTCTTTAATCGTCCAGTTCTGGCCACTACTAACACCTGACATTTATGCCATAATGAGCTATCATGTTTCCATGTTTTTATATTTTGTATGTGCTTTTTATTTAGTCTCAAATCCCTTATCTTTTTTCCTTTTGGAGGAGTACTTTTCATATTTTAGAATACTTATTTAAACATCTTGAAAATAATTTTCTAGCTATTCATTCCTGTCTCCTAATTATCATTTAGAATCGCAATTTCCTTTGTTGATTTGTCTAGAAGATCCATCCAGTGATGTCAGTGGGATGTTAATACAATCACCCTACTGTGATTGTATTGCTGTCAATCTCTCCCTTAAACTTCTCCAGAAGTATATATATATATATATATATATATATATATATATATATATATATATATTCTGATATTGGGTGCATATGTGTTGACCAGGTTATATCCTCTCGTTGTATTGATCCCTTTAGTATTATGTAGTGACCTTCATTGTCTCTTGTGAGTGCCTTCATTTTGAAGTCTATTTTGTCATATATAAGCATTCCTACTCCAACTCTTTTTTTTTTTTCATTCCCATTTGCATGGAAAATATTTTTCCATCCCTTCATTTTCATCCTGTGTGAGTCTTTTGTCCTGAGGTGGGTCTCTTGTAGACAGCATCTACATGGGTCCTGTTTTCTTTTCCATTCAGCTACACTATGACTTTTGATTGGAGCATTTAATCCATTTACATTTGAGGCTATTATTGATAGGTACTTACTTATTGCCATTTTTATTCTTTATGCCTGTGTTCTTCTCTTTCTATTTCTTCTTCTTATACCAATCCCTTTAGCATTTCTTGTAGTGCTGATTTGGTGGTAATAAATTCCTTTAGTATATTTTTGTCTGTGAAGCTACTAATTTCACCTTTAATTTTGAATGATAGCCTTGCTGGATAGAGTAGTCTTGGGTTCCATACTTTGCTTTTCATTACTTTGTATACTTCATGCCACTCCCTTCGCACCTAAGCATTTCTATTGAGAAATCAGCTGACAGTTTAATGGGAGCTCCTTGTAGGTAACTCTCTGTTCTCTCTTATTGACTTTAAAATTCTTTATGTCTTTAATATTTGCCATTTTTATTATAATATGTCTAGGGTGTGGGTCTTTGGGGGTTCATCTTGATTGGGAGTCTATGTTTCCTGAACTTGAGTGGCTTTTTCCTTTACCAGGATAGGGAAGTTTTCTGTCATTATTTCTTCTAACACATTCTCTACTCTGCTTTTATCCTTCTCCTTATGGTACCCATATGATTTGGATGTTTCATGTTGCCTCAAAGCTCCCTTAAACTATCCTCCTGCTTTTTAATTTTTTTCTAATTGCTGCTCTTACTGCATGTGGTTTTTTTGTGTGGGTTTTTTTTTTTCTATCTTGTCTTCTAAATTGCTGATTTGGTCCTCGGCGTCTTCTACTCTGCTGTTAATTTCTTCCAGGGTATTCTTTATTTTAGTGATGTGATTCTTCACTTCTGGTTAATTCTTATTCATGATTTCTTCTTTTTTTCATTCTTATGAAGTTCCTACTAAGTTCCTTATAGTTTACATTAAATTGTTTATAGTTTTCACTAAGCTGTTTGAGCATCCTTATAACCATTACTTTGAACTCTATATCTGAAACATTGTTTCCCTCCATTTCATTTAGTTCCTTTTCTGTCAATTCCTCCTTTTCTTTAATTGGGAAGTTGTTTCTTTGTCACCCCATTTTAGTGGGTCTGGTCTTCCCCAGTGCAGGGTTAGGTGTTCCTGGTCCTGGCAGCAGGTCAGTGAGTCCAGAGAGTGTCAGGTCTTGGCAGGATCTGGTCTTCCATGGGCTCAAGGACAGGTCAAAATGTGTCAGGTCTCGGTGGTGGCGGTGGTGGTGGCCTGCATTGTCCCAGCAATGGGACCAATTGCCAGGGGGTGCCAGATCAGGCACGCTGGGTGGCAGTGGCAGGTTCATGCATCCAGGGCATTGGATCACAGCTATGGAGCCGGGCATGCCATGTCAAGGCAGAGAGTCCAGTTGTCTGGAGGAGCCGGATCAAGCTCGCTGGGTCTGTGTAGCAGGTCCATGCATTCAGGTGTTCCATGTCCTCATGAGCCCCTCTTAAGTAACCACTTGAGTATGAACTACAATAAGCCCAAATCATTGGCCCTTGCCTCCAAACTGGGCTGACCTTGCAAAATCCCTGAGAAATGGGCATGTTCCCTCTTTTCAACCTTTGCCAGGAAAGATAATTTCCCTGACTTCTCCAGGAACCCAACCATGTCTGATAAGACCAGTGATCAGCAGGTTTTCCCCTTAGTAAGCAGGCAGCATTCACCCCATTTAGGCTCACTTGCAAATTGGAGATGACAGAGGAAATATTCAGTGAACTTCAAGTGTAGTAACAGAAATGATTCAATCTTTGAGGTCTTGGACAAGATACAGTTATCTTTGAAGAATACAGATTTGAATTGTGCAGGTCCTGTTATATGCATATTTTTTCAGTTAATACAGTCTGCCCTTCCTATCAGCAGTTTTATATCTGCAGGCTTCACATCCACCACTATTTTTGTTTCTAATATATTAGTCTAAAACAGTGATTTTCAACTGGTGTGCTGTAAGAATTTTTAAAACATGCCAATACCTGACTGTTTAGTCAGGAGCACTGACTTCTCTTTTTGTTTGTTTGTTTTACTTGCTTTGCATGTTGTCAACTGTTCCTCCTCTCTGAGACTAAAATGACCCTAGTAAACTTCAAGTTTATGCCTAATACCTCCACACTAATAGAATTAAAAGGAGTCCACAGAAGCTTTTTATTTTGATGTAGTCCCATTTGTTTATTTTCTCTGTTTTCCATTGCCTTAGGAGCTGTATCGGTGAAGATATTGCTTTGGCATATGCCTGAGATCTTGCTGCCTGTGGATTCCTCTAATATTTTTATTATTTCCCATCTGATGTTTAAGTCCTTTATCTATTTTCAGTTTATTTTTGAGTATGGTATAAGTTGGTGATCTAGTTTCATTTTTTTGCAGGTATCTGTCCTATTTTCCCAACACCATTTCATAGCAGCACAATTTACCATAGCTAAGATTTGGAAACAGCCTAAGTGCCCATAAGCAGATGAGTGGATTAGAAAACTGTGGTACATCTACACAATGGAATACTACGCTGCAGTAAAAAAGAAGGAATTCTTACCATTTGCAACAGCACGGATGGAACTGGAGAGCATTATGCTAAGTAAAATAAGTCATTCAGAGAAAGATAAACATCACATGATCTCACTCATTTGTGGAATATAATGAACAACATAAACTGATGAACAAAAATAGATCCAGAGACAGAGAAGCACCAATCAAACCATCAAACCTCAGAGGGAAGGTAGGGGAGGGTGGTAAGGAGGAGAGATTAACCAAAGGACTCGTATGCATGCATATGAGCCTAACCAATGAACACAGACACCAGGGGAGTGAGGGCATGAGTGGGGGGTAGGGGACCAATGAGGAGATAAGGACATATATGTAATACTTTAATCGATAAAGGGGGGAAAAAGGAGTCCACAATGAGACCAGGGACTCATGGGTGTTCACAGCTTTTCTCCCATGTTGCAACACACTTGGAAGAAGGCAGCCTGGTTCTCTTTTTCTCACTTGAGACTTTGTCTCTCTTCTCCTTTCTGAAGGTGTTATCCCCAAGCCTCCATGGTCAGGGGCACTGATCTCTTTTTCCTTAGATTGTCAAGTAAGAAAATGACAGCAGCCAACACAATAACAGCCATATGGTGTGAATGAATCAAAATTATATTCTTTTATCAAAAGGGGGTGGAGGAATGCAATATTGCAGAATTTTAATAATTAGTTTATGTGTGCCATGAGATAAAAAAAAAAGTTGAAAATTGCTGGTCTAAAACAAAGTGCAGAAATTTGAAATATTCGATTCAACAACAAGTATGAGGTAATATTTTCCCTTCAATTTTTGTAAATGTGTAGTGAACCTTTCTTGATTTCCTTTGGTTGTTTTATGCCCCCTATTAAAGAAAACATGAGTATAAAAAGACTTTTCTCTTTTTGCGGGGGGGACAACATGCCCAATTATTATTATTTTTTTTTTACTTTTTAAAATGTATCTTTATTGCTGAAAGTAATACAGATGTACTCTCCCCGCACCCCCCCCCCCCCGACTTCTTCTTTCCTGCTAACTGTTTTTAAATGTTGACTCCACCCCTCACCCTTTTAATGATTTTCCTTTTGGGGTTGACTCCACCTCCATTATGATGCCTTCTGTTTTTTGTGGAGGCGAGATGAATTTTAGAATTCTTAGTGGTCTTCCTCTTTAGGAGAACATTTCTAGGGGATAATACAAGAAGACTTAGAAATCGCAAGACTGGAATGGACAAACTCAGAATGGTGCCACATGAAAACTCTGCATCTCCTGGTAAACGCTTCTTACTTATTCTACTTTTTTTTTTCTTTAATGGAGTATAACATTATCCTAATATTCAATGGGTCTGATTTAACAGTGATTGGCATAACTTCATGAGACACCACTTGTTTGTCATGGGTCCTAAATTTAAGACATGCAATAAGGATTCGATTTGCCATCAGTTTGGAAAAATTGCTGAGGCAAAATTAAGTAAAGAATTGAGATTTACTGAACTGCATTAAGGATAAAGACAACAATTGTTAGAGAAGATAGAACACATAGGAATGAATATTAATTGAAAGTTGATTACCTAGAAGAAATTTAGAATAGCACCCTTAGTGTTGAAATCTAGTTTATGATTTCAATGGATGTTAAACACACTTAGAATTTTTGCTTTTGAAATTTCTTATTGAAGCATAACATGTCACATGAAAGCACAAATCCTAAGGGCAAAGTTCAGTGGCTTATCACTAAGTGCTCCTGTATGGTTATGACAGCATTTTTGCTTTTAAATTAGTTTTAGGTTAATGTAGAAAGAAAAAATGAAAGTACTAACAGCTTTAAAGAGCATTTTATGCTACATCTGGAGATAAGACCCAGTATTTTGGTTTTCCGATATAAATGTTGTTACTTTATTCCATCAATGTATTGTTCGGCTACTATTTAGCAGCAGACACCGTGCTGGTACCAGTGAAATTATGGTGAACCTGATAGAAATAATCTATGTCCTCATGGAGCTTACTGTCTAACAATGTGGATCAGGTAGGCTCGGAGAGGGAAGCGGCAGTTGAATAGTGCTCTGTGCCTTCAGGGAGAATTGCCCACTTCCTTAACGCCTTTTCAATTTTCCAGGTTTTAAGGCTGCTCTTGCTATTATGCTCCTACACACAACTTCCCCCCTAGGTTGCCTATAAACATGAACATTTTCAAAGCAATTTCACTGAGACTGCATGATCCTTGGTATGATTTTTTTTTTTTTTTCTGTCTGGCTTGCCATTTAGAATGGAAGGTTTTCTGTCTCAGTGCGACTTTCTTTGTTAATCTGGAACCTCGGAAGCCCTCTGCCTTCTCCAAGGTCTCTTTGAGGGAAGACTGTATACTGTTGCCCTTTCTTTTTTCCTCAGACTTTAGAAGATGTTTTGTCCACTTGCGTCCCTTCGTTACTGCTGTGGTTTCAGTTCTGAGTGCCTGTTTGATCACTGGCTCTCTTGGTGAGTACTGTGTCAAACCTTAGCCCACTCTGACAAAAATCACTGAAAAGCAAAAAATTCTCCTGAAGACCAAATAGCATCTGAAAACATACTTCATGGTTTCACACGATCAGATATTAAATGCACAAAATAAGAGCCTAACCAAAAAAATCAACAAAATAATAACACAGTCCCCTCCCCACCACCACCACCCCCCAAAAAACCAAGATAAAATAAAATAAAACAAACTTTCACAGGAAAAAAAAATACACTTTACTGAAAGATTTGTGATAACGTCTAGCTAAAAAATAGGGAACAATACAGAGGAGACACCTCAGATTTATTGGAATAAAAATATGTTGGAACACTTTAACAAATTCAAGTGGCAAAACTTATTTAAAACTGTATTGACGGAGGCAAAATGCATGCACCACAGGTTTCTGTGTTCGCTAAAATAATCGTGAGGCGGTAGCTGCAACACTTGAAGGAGTGTAAGGGAGAGGCAATTTTATAACAGAAGATAATAGAAAAGTATCTCCATCTCAACTTCCATTTAAATAAATACATTTCTGTCAGATTTCAACTAGTAGTCTTTATAGTATTTTACATATATATGAAATCGGTGTAAAATTCCTTGTAACTGGTCTTTTCATCCTCACCGTCAGCCTTCTTTCTCTTGATCTTGGGATGCTGGAGAAGCTTCTGTAGCTCATCCCTTTAAAATTTTTGTGGTATCTTATTTAAACAGTAAACGCTCCACGAAGATTATATAAATGGACATTATAAGAATATCACCCACAAAGGAAGGGTATTACATGGTAGTGTGTTCGTTAGCTTCACTGATTTATGCCATTGTTCAATTTGAAGCCTGTGATACCAATATTTGTATTTGAATTCCCATGAAATTGCATTTTCCTGTTGTACCATGGATGGGTCCAGGAATGTTTCTCAGATGTGGGTTTGGAAAACAAGTAGGTAATCTAAAGAATAATAATTTTCTACTTGCTCTTTGGATCTTGACCAACTGCTGCCTTTATCCACTGTTGCAGGAGGAACAGATAAGGAGCTGAGACTAGCGGCTGGTGAAGACAAGTGCTCGGGGAGAGTGGAGGTGAAAGTGCAGGAGGAGTGGGGAACTGTGTGCAGCAATGGCTGGGGCCTGGACGAGGTCTCTGTGATTTGCAGGCAGCTAGGATGTCCAACCTTCATCAAAGCCGCTGGATGGACTAATTCCAGTGGGGGCTCTGGGCGCATTTGGATGGATCATGTTTCCTGTCGAGGCAATGAATCAGCCCTCTGGAACTGCAAACACGATGGATGGGGAAAACATAGTAACTGCACTCACCAACAGGATGCTGGAGTAACCTGCTCAAGTAAGGCCTGTATAAGTCAAACTCGGGACATGAAATGCTTTGTGTGTGTGTAGGGAGGGAGGGGGGAGTTGAAATAGGCAGATGGTTTAAAAACAAAAAGGAGCTCATTTTTTGTAAATAATCAAATCCATGTATAAAATTACCGAATCCATTGCTAAAAGACCCGAAAAACACATGACAATGCCCGTATTAAAAAAATAAATCGAAAGAGATTCTGAATACTGCTATCAATGAGGAAGTGAGTGGCTTCAATTTTATATTCATATTCCTACTATAACCTTCTATTTCTACATTTTTCATGTTTCCCAAAGTTTCATCTCAAATTTCCTTTTCTCGGGTATTTTGTCCTCACAGACAATCTAATGGAAAGTAGATTTTTGTTAATAGAGAAAATTTTCTTAATAAAAGAACTGTTTTTTTGCTCTAAAAGTGGTATCAGATGCTTTGGGATGAAAAAAAAACAACAAACAAAAAAACTTTTGATTTAAACAGGAAATTGGTAAGAAATGAATTATTTTAATTGATTTTTTCCTCAATCCTATATAATGAAAGTCTAATATGCAAATTGTTCCCTCCACCGGGAGTTTGACCAGGGGGCGGGGCTGGCTGGCCAACCTCAGGAAGGGAGGCCCCACCAGCAGCTGGCAGCCATTAGGGACCCTACTTGTGCATGAATTTCATGCACTGGGCCTCTAGTATTTAATAATTTGGCATACAGCAGTGTGTTCTTGAAAACTATTAGGCATGCTTATGTATTTTATTTTTTGTTTTTTCCTGTTTTCTAATTTCAAATTCAACTAAAGTTCATAATTCATGCTCTGAATTGTTTATGATAAAAAATATTAAAATAAAGATTTTAAATATTTCAAATTAGTCATTTTAACTATTTTGCTGTATGATCAATTTTATTTTTTTTTTCGTTTTTAAAAAAATAAATACTTGCCCTCACCGGTTTGGCTCAGTGAATAGAGCGTCAGCCTGAGGACTGAAAGGTCCCAGGTTCCCAAGGGCACGTACCTTGGTTGTGGGCACATCCCCAGTGGAGGATGTGTAGGAAGCAGCTGATCAATGTTTCTCTCTCATCGATGTTTCTAATTCTCTATCCCTCTCCCTTCCTCTCTGTGAAAAATCAATAAAATATATTTTAAAAATAAATAAATAAATAAATAAATAAATGCTTTGAGACTCAATTTTATCTATTTCTACATAAAAGAGTATTTACTGTGTTCTAGTAAAAGAAGGAAACAAAATAAATCAGAAAATAAATTTAATCTGTAAAACATTTTCCTTGGTAAGTAGATATAGATAAAAGTCCTCATTTTTAGTTTGTTTTTAAAAGATTGAATATTCCAATATGTGAAGATGGGCAGCATTCAAAATGAGGCACTATTTTTAAGAAAGCATGAAATCCTAAGTGTCCTGAGGAATCTTATTTTCTAAAATTACTTCTAAGTGAATATCACTTTAAACTCTGACCTTTTCTCCATTCTAGATGGGTCCGATTTGGAGATGAGGCTGATGAATGGAGGAAACAGGTGCTCAGGAAGAATAGAGGTCAAATTCCAAGGACAGTGGGGAACAGTGTGTGATGACAACTTCAACATGGATCAGGCTTCTGTGGTTTGTAAACAACTTGAATGTGGAAGTGCTGTCAGTTTCTCTGGTTCAGCTAATTTTGGAGAAGGTTCTGGACCAATCTGGTTTGATGATCTTATATGCCATGGAAATGAGTCAGCTCTCTGGCACTGCAATCACCAAGGATGGGGAAAGCATAATTGTGATCATGCTGAGGATGCTGGAGTGATTTGCTTAGGTAAGGACTGATCTGGGTTTGTTCTGTTCTCAAGAGAGGACCAAAAATATAAAAAAGGGGGGGAAAGGAGTGCATGGGTAAGAATCTTAAAAGTCTGAACTCTTACTGCTTGTCTCTTTATTTTTACCGAATTTCAGACTCTAGTTCTGATACTTGTGGAGTTTTTATGGTAACTAAAATTAAGATAGATTAGGAGGGAGGATAAATAGTGAAATTTAGATTCAAGTAATGAGGATTGAAGAAGTTGTTTAAGCAATAGTTCAATCCAAAAAAAAAAAAAGCAAGAAAGAAAAAGAAAAGAAGAAATAGCTTAACTAGCAAGTTTTGCTTTCTGTATGGGTTTAAAATCAAATCACCACCCCCATCCTTCTTATCTACTCTAATAAAAAGGTAATATGCAAATTAACCATCACTCCAAGACACCTAAGCCACGCCCACCAGCCAGTTAGGGTGGCTGTATGCAAATTAACATAGCCAAGATGGATACCGGCAGCAACGGAGCTAGAGCAAACAGGAGGCTTCCGTTGCAACTGCCTGTGTAGGCCAGCTGGGCCTCTGCTCATGGCAACAAAGTTTCAATTATAGAAGCCACAGAGCTGAAGCAAACAGGAGGCTTCGTTATCTGCCTAGGCCTCAGCTCAAGGTAACAAAGTTTCAATTATATAAGATAAATAAACTCCAAAAACTTGATTCCAACCAGCCTCGCTGGGACGTTGGGTCAATGGGAGCTGTGGGCAGCCTGAAAACGGCCCTCAGCCCCTCACTCAGGCTGGCCAGGTACCCCAGTAGAGACTCAAACCCTGAAGGGACTGTGGGAAGCCTGAAAATGGCTCTCAGCCCCTCACCCAGGCTGGCCAGGTACCCCCATGGTTGAGGGTCCCCACTGTGGGGCTTGGCCAGCCTGCAAACAGCCATCAGCCCCTCACCCAAGCTGGCCAGGCATGCCAGCAGGTGGACATCCCCCAAGTGTCCCAGACTGTGAGAGGGCACAGGCTGGGCTGAGGGACTCCCCCAAATGCACAGATTTTTGTGCACTGGGCCCCTAGTCATTCTATAACTACAAAAGTCCCCTCTTTAGCCACACTAACCCACCCCTTCCCAAACTATCATTTTAAATTTACAGAATCAAGTGATCAAACAAAATTGATGATTTCCTATTAAAATCTCATTTATGCTACTACTCTGGTATGAATAGGATGAGCAGGTACTGTGTCTATTTACAGACTTTTATGTTCCATACTTTATCAGGGGAGGGGACAATGGATTTGTATATGCAGGGATGACACTCTCCTTTTTTCATTTGAGTTCTTAGTTTGAAGATCTAATATGTCATGAACCCCAAGGAACATTTAGAAAAATATAGTTAGAGTAAAAATACCTCTATATTTACCAGCTATCTAAAGGTAAAGGGGGTAAGGGATGAAGGAAACTCAATTTAAACTCATATAATCTAATAAAAGAGAAACATGCAAATTGACTGTACCTCCCCTATGTGCCAAGCTATGCCCACCAGCCAATTAGAGTGACTGTATGCAAATTAATCCAACCAAGATGGCAGCTGGCAGCCATGGAGCTAGAGCAAGCAGGATGTTTGGTTGCCCCAGTGATGGAGGAAGCCAAGCTTCCTGCCTGTCCTAGCCAGCTGTGGTCTCCGCTCAAGGCAACAAAGTTCCAATTATAGAAGATAAATAAATCCCAGATACCTGCTTCCAGCCAGCCTTGTTGGGAGCTTAGGATGCTGGGGGTGGTGGCCAGCCTGCAAACAGCTATCAGCCCTTCACCCAGGTTGGCCACACCCTCATGGGGTGAGGGTCCTCGCTGAGGGCTTGGCCAGCCTGCAAACAGCCATCAGCCCCTCACCCAGGCTGGCCAGACACCCAGTGGGGACCCCCACCTTGAAGGGGCTGTAGCCAACCTGCAAACAGCCATCAGCCCCTCACCCAGGCTGCCCCACCCTGAAGGGGGTGTGGCTAGCCTGAAAACCGCCCTCAGTTCCTTACCCAGGCTGGCCAGGAACCCTAGCAGAAACCCCACCCTATTCCAGCACATCTTTCAGGCAAACCAGCTGGATCCCTCCCATGCACCAGGCCTGTATCCTGTACAATAAAAGGGGAATATGCAAATTGACCCTAACAGCAGAACAACTGGGAATGACTGGTCACTATGGCATACACTGACCACCAGGGGGCAGTCGCTCAATGCAGGAGCTGCCCCCTGGTGGTCATACACTCCCACAGGGAGAGCTCTGCTCAGTCATAAGTCAGGCTGATGGCTGCCAGTACAGCGGTGGTGGTGGGAGCCTCTCCTGCTTCCTCAGCAGAGCTTAGGATGTGCGACTGTAGCTTAGGCCTGCTCCCCGCTGGCAAGTGGACATCTCCCAAGGGCTCCCAGGCTGCCAGAGGGATGTCTGACTGCCAGCTTAGGCCTGATCCTCTGAGGAGCATGCTTAAGCCAGCAGGTGGATATCTCCCTAGGGGTCCCAGACTGTGAGGGGTCCCTAGTACGATATATTAAAAGGCCCAATGGGAGTGGGCCTAAGCCATCAGTCAGACATTCCCGGAGGGCTCCCAGATTGCTAAAGACCCTCACTCCCCAAGTGCAAAAATGTCATGCACCCTGCCTCTAGTTTTTAAATAAGAAAACACTGACTCATAAAACTGTAAATTTCAGGCAGTACATAACTGAATTCAAGTACTTAAGCAATGCAATCAGGGTTCTGACTGTTTCTTAAATTGGCTTTTTTTTTTTTCTTGTTGAACAACGAACCATCTATAGTCTGAACCACAAAGAATGGGATTCCTACATAAAATAAGGATTTTATTAGCTGAAGAAAATGAAAGGAATGGGGGCAGGGGTAGGAAAAAAACACATCTTTACCTTCCATTTTCTTTTACCTATCAAAATGTTCCCAATCAGCACATTTTTTCTCAATGTTTTATATATGCTGAGGAATCATAATAAACAGTGTTGTGGCAACAAAAACTAAAACTGCAAGAGGAAGAACCCAATTTATTTATTACTAGGGGCCCAGTGCACAAAAATTTGTGCACTCGGGAGGTTCCTCAGCCCGGCCTGTACCCTCTCGCAGTTTGGGACCCCTCGGGGGATGTCTACCTGCTGGCATGCCACGTCAGTCTGGGTGAGGGGCTGATGACTGTTGGCAGGCTGGCCAAGCCCCCCAGTGTGGACCCTCACCCCACTGGGGTGTGGCCAGCCTGGGTGATGGGCTGAGGGCTGTTTTTAGGCTGCCCACAGCCCCTTCAGGTTTTGGGTCCCTACTGGGGTACCTGACCAGCATGGATGAGGGGCTGATGGCTGTTTGCAGGATGGTCAAGCCCCCCAGTGGGTCCCTCACCCCATTTGGGTGTGGCCAGCCTGGGTGCGGGTCTGAGGACTGTTTTCAGGCTTTCAGGCTGCCCACAGCTCCCATTGACTCAACGTCCCAGCAAGGCTGGCTGGAAGCAAGTTTCTGGGGTTTATTTATCTTCCATAATTGATACACTGTTCCTTTAAGCCAAGGCCTAGGCAGGTAACGAAGCCTGCTGTTTGCTTCAGCTCCGAGGCTTCTATAATTGCAACTATGTTGCAACAATGTTGCCTGGAGCCAGGAGAAGCCCAGCTGGCCTAGGCAGACAGTTTACTCCTGGTGCAACGAAAGCCTGCTGTTTACTCCAGCTCCGTGACTGCTGTCCTCCATCTTGGCTGGGTTAATTTGCATACAGCTGCTCTGATTGGCTGGTGGGCGTGGCTTAGACATCCCATAGAAATGGTCAATTTTAATATTACTCTTTTATTAGATTAGATAGGATATTACTCAGAATCAAGTTCTGTTTTTTGAGGAATATTGATTGGGAAAAGGTTAAGTCCCTTTTCTCTTTGCTTTGCTTTACTTTTCAACTAAGGAACTGGTCACAAAAGGGCCAGTCAGATATTAACTAGGTAGTGTCGATGGGTAATGTAACCTGAGGTAAAAGTGAGTGTTGAGTATCGAGGCAAGCTAGAGTGTGTGGGTACCATCTAAACCAGTGGTTCCCAGTCTTTTTTTGGCCATGTCCCACCTCAGCATCTCTAAAATCCTGATGCCTCCCCCCCCCATTATATATAATTCTCATTATTCAAAAAGCAAACTCCTATTCACATGGAGGAAGCCTAAAAGGACATTAACTTGGTCTAAGCAAGTTTCCAAAGAACATGGCATTCATGAAAGAGAAAAGTAAAAGAACAAAAGGACAGTTGAAGTACTGAGAAAGAAATTGTTAAAAAATAATAACATGAAGTGATATAAAAAAAATAGCAAATAAAGTTTCAAAACATATGAGAACTGAAATGCATAAATATGTCACAATATAAATTTATATACTGTACTAGAGGGCTGTTGCAGGAAGATTCCTGCAAGAATAGGGCTTCCTCAGCCAGAGTGAAGCAGAGAAGGGAGAGAAGCCCACCAAGGCGGGCTTCACTCCCTTCTCCGCTGCCTCACTCCCTCCCATCTCTGCTGCCTCGCTCCCTCCCTTCTCCATCTCCGCTGCCTCGGCTCTGTTCCCTTCTCTGCTGCTTCGCTCAGTTCTACAACACTTGGCTCCCTTCTATGCTGTCTTCAGTCTTCAGTCTTTACTGGGCGCCTGTGTATGCAAATTAGCCGCCACCTTTGTTGGGTTAGTTTGCATATTTCTCTGATTGGCTGGTGGGCATAGCAGAGTGACACCAATTTGCATGTTACTCTTTTATAGGTGTAGATATGAGCCCCCTAGAATCACAAGAAATACAAAAAATTCACTGGTAATAACTCATTCTCAAATTGCCCCCCTTAAAAATCAAATTGTCCCCTTGTGAGGCATGTGAGGCATGGGAACCACTGACCTAAACACATGCAAATGCATATTTAACAACAGCAGCAACAACAAAACAACCAAACACTTTAAACAAAAACTCTGGTAGTCAAAAAGCATATCACTAGATAAAATTTAGCTCCTGGAACTCCTGTTATGGAGTTAAAGTACATGCTCTCTATACTGGTCCTGTCTTTTTACCCAATCCACTCAATCCATCTTTAATAATTTTTTGTTTTGTTTTTCTTAACACTTATTTTATGTGCATTCATGTGTTATTTTATTTTATTTTAAAAATACCATTTATATTCAATATTACTTTGTATTAGTTTCAGGTCATCTTAGTACAAAGTATATCATGGTTTTCTTTGTCTCTATTTATATCTTCCCTTTTCCTGAACTCATTTCAGATACAGCTATTTATAGGCCCCTTATTATTTTGTTTCTTTTTTAAATTTATTTTTCAATTACAGACACACAATATTATGTTAGTTTTAGGTGTACAGTGTAGTAGTTAGACATTTAAACAACATATGAAGTAATCACCGTGATCAGGCGGGTACCCATCTGCCACCCTACATAGTTATTACAACATTATTGACTATATTCCTTAGGGTGTATTATACATTCCTGTGACTGTTTTTATAACTTCCAATGTATACTTCTTAATCCATTTTAGCTTTTTCAACTAGCCCCCAAACTCATCCTGCCAATTATCAATTTGTTCTATCTATGAGTTTGTTTCTGTTTTGTTGCTTGTTTTTTAGATTCCACATATAAGTGAAATAATGTGATATTTGTCTTTCTATGTCTGACTTATTTAATTTTCATATACCTCTAAGACCACCCATGTTGTTGCAAATGGTAAGATTTCATTCTTTTTTATTGCTGAGTAATATTCCACTGTACATATGTACAACATCTTCTTTATGTATTCATCTAATCGATGAATACCAAAGTTTCTTCCACACCTTGGCTACTGTAAATAATGTTGCAATGAACATAGGGGTTGTATATATCTTTCAAATTAGTGTTTTGGGTTTATTTGGTTAAACAGCTGGAAGTTAAATTGCTGGGACATATGGTAGTTAATTTTTAGTGGTTGTACAATCCCACGAACAATGCACAAGAGTTCCCTTCTCCCCACATCCTCTCCAACATTGGCTTGTGTATTAGCCAGTCTGACAGGTATGAGGTGATATCTCATCATGGTTTTGATTTGCATTTCCCTAACGATTAGTGATGTTGAGCATCTTTTCAATGTGGATGCCTTTTTTTTAGCTTCACATGTTTGTATGTGCTTCCACTTTTCTTCTTGTAATTGATTTCTCATTTCATACGCTTGTGGTTGACTTCAACATTCTTAAATTCATTGAGACTTGTTTTTGTAACATAACATGGTCTATTCTGGATAACGTTCCATGTGCACTTGAAAAGAATATATACTCTGCTGCTTTGGGAGGAAATGTACTAAAAATATCAATGAAGTCAATCTGGTCTAATGTGTCATATAAGACCTTTGTTTTCTTGTTGATTTTCTGTCTGGGAGATGTATCTATTGATGTCAGAGTGGTGTTAACTCCTCTGCTAACATTGTATTAGTGCAGATCCCTCCCTTTCTGTCTGTCAATACTTGCTTTGTGCATTTAGGTGCTCCTGCATATGCAGAGATATTGACAAGAGATATTATCCTCTTATTGGCTTGATTCCTTTATCATTATGAAATGCCCTTCTTTGTTTTCGTAGCCTTCGTTTTAAAGTCTATTTGGTCTGATATAAGTATTGCTATCCCAGTGTTTTGGTTTGTTTTTATTCATTTCCATTTGCGTGAAATATCTTTTTCCATCCCTTTACTTTCAATCTATGTGTATGTCTTTCAATCTAAAGTTGGTCTCTTGTAGACAGCAATTGTAGGGGTCTTGTTTTCTTATTCACTCACCCACCCTATGTCTTTTAGTACATACACATTTAAAATAATTATATATAAGTATGTAGTTATTGACATTTTATTAATGGTTTTCTGATTGTTTTTATAGTTATCAGTTACTTATTCTCTTGTTCGCCTTTCTTTTATATTGATGACTTTCTATAGTGTCATGTTTGGATTCCTTCCTCTTTATTTTTTTGTATATTTCTCATAGATTTTGGGGTGTTGATTTGTCATTTACTTCACATATATTAAGCAATGTTTATAGCAGTCTGTTTTAAGTTAATGGTTACTTAAGTTTACACACCTTCTAAAATCGTTACCATTTTTATCCACCTCTCCACGTTTTTGTTTTTGTCATTATTTTTTACTCCATTAATGTGTGTGTGTGTTTGAGTGTCACACTTTTTGTTTTTATTATTGTAAAAACAATGGATGTGTTACTTCTCGACCCTTTTGGTGGAAACTTCTATGTATGCCAAGGTCATCTTCCATCTGTGTCTCTCTTGATAGAACCTACAAAGTGATCTGTTCCTTGGTTACAAGTTGTGCTGGGCTCAGAGGTGCTTAGAAGCTATGCTGAAAACTGAAACCAGCTGTCACTTGTGCCAACCTTGTGTCCCCTTAGTTGAGATTACATTATAGGCCCAGACTGGCCACCACTCACGCCAGGCTTGGGGCCGCCTGACGGGAGTTGAAATGCAGGATGAGACCAGTCATCACTTGTGCTGGGCTTACAACCACTTAGCAAACTGAGGCAGGCTGCTGCTTATTTGGGGTTTTAGAGATTGGGGAAAAGTCTGCAGTGGGAGCCAAGACAGGCCACTTGCATGGAGGAGCCACAAAAAGAGGCTCAGGCCAGAGGAGCAAGTTGAGTGAAGCAGGGTCTCGGGGAATCACCAGGGCTCAGAATGGTGTCAGCCAGATTAATGGAAAGCACAGATTTGATGCCCATCTACATCTGGCTGGCACTGTGGGAAGAGAGTTCAACAAAAGAATGTCAATTCCCGCACTGAGTTGCCCCAAACTCTGTTACTCCAGTTCTTACCCTAAAGTTAGTCAATTTAGTTTCTCCCCATAGGTCCCTGGAACTTTCCAAGATGCATCCCCTGTCCCGAGCTTAGAGTGAGAGAGATTGTAAGTGACTGAGATTGTGAACAAGTGAGTCTTTGCACAGGACCTTTATGACCTGCAGTGCCTCTGTCTCTAGCAGCTCATTATCTTTCTTGGACACAATACCCACTGATTTTCACAGCCAGATGTTAGGGGGACTCATCCCTCAGCATTGGTGCCCTGGATTGGGGAACACAGAGCTGGGCTGGGACCCTTTGTTCCTCAGGGTGCAGCCAAAATACCCCACTGGATTCTTACTTGCCAAACTGTGAATGTGGGACTTGCCCATCCCACGTCTCCACTCCTCCTACCAGACTTCAGGTGGCTTCTTCTTTATATCCTTTGTTATAGGACTTCTGTACAGTTAGTCTTCAGATATTTCTCAATGATGGCTGTTCTCTAATTTAGTTGTAATATTCATGTGGTCGTGGGAGGAAGTGAGCACAGAGTTTATCTACTCCACCATGTAGACCAGAAATCTCTTATTATTTCTTTATCACTAACTTATTTTGTGAACTTCTTACAGATGGAACAGATCTGAGCCTGAGAGTGGTTGATGGAGTCAATAAATGTTCAGGAAGATTAGAAGTGAAATTCCAAGGAGAATGGGGGACAGTGTGTGATGATGGCTGGGATAGTAATGATGCCGCTGTGGCATGTAAGCAGCTTGAGTGCCCAACTGCCATCACTGGCATCGGTCGAGTTAATGCCAGTGAGGGAACTGGACACATTTGGCTTGACAGTGTTTCTTGCCAGGGACATGAGCCTGCTATCTGGCAGTGCAGACACCATGAATGGGGAAAGCATTACTGCAATCATCATGAAGATGCTGGTGTCATATGTTCTGGTAAGTTAAAACAAAACGAAAAGAGAGAAGGAAAGACCTGTATTCTTTAGGAGTAAAAATATGTCTGAGAGATAGAAATATCTAATAATTTCTTTGTTGGGAATTCTTTTACAGTTATGATGAATTTTTTAAAATATATTTTATTGATTTTTTTACAGAGAGGAAGGGAGAAGGATAGAGAGTTAGAAACATCAATGAGAGAGAAACATCAATCAGCTGCCTCCTGCACACTCCCTACTGGGGATGTGCCTGCAACCAAGGTATATGCCTTTGACCGGAATCAAACCTGGGACCCTTGAGTCCGCAGGCCGATGCTCTATCCACTGAGCCAAACCGGTTAGGGCGTGATGCATTTTTAATATTTTCTTTTTTTTCTTACTTTTTTTTTTTTTTCCTAGTTTGGAGGATTGTTTGGTGCAATTTTTCATAGCAATTATTCTGACTGCTTGGGTTCTAAATCTACCTGGAGTTCTGGGGCAGAAAATAACATAAACTTTAAATATTTTAAAAATATCTGTCTTGTTCATATTTTTCTGCCATTGATAGTTTTTATCAACCCTTGAAACTAGCATCCTATTTCTAACCAAATTTATGATCCATGCTGGCTGTGAGGAAAGCCGTAAGATGGGTAAGGCTTAACGTCCAATGCCTCCGTATTTGAAAAGGAGCAAGATTTTTTAAAAATCCTTTGGGACTTAATCTGCACATCTACCGATAACCTAAATTTATGTTTCTTTTGCAGATGGATCAGATCTGGAACTGAGACTTACAGGAGGAGGCAGCCGCTGTGCTGGGACAGTGGAGGTGGAAATTCAGAAACTAGTAGGGAAAGTGTGTGACAGAAACTGGGGGCTGAAAGAAGCTAATGTGGTGTGCAAACAGCTGGGCTGCGGATCTGCACTCCAACTATCCTATCAAAGTTATTCCAAAATTAAGCCAACAGACATGTGGCTGTTTTTAATCAGCTGTATAGGAAATGAAACATCTATTTGGGACTGCAAGAATTGGCAGTGGGGTGGACTTACCTGTGATCACTATGAAGAAGCCAAAGTTACCTGCTCAGGTAAGACTCTTTTTTTCAATCCTCACCCCAAGGATATTTTTCCCATTGAGAGTGGAAGGGAGGGAGGAGGAGAGAGAAAGAAACATTGATGTGAGACACATTGTTTGGTTGCCTCCTGCAAACGTCCTGACTGGGGTCAGGAAACAAACCCAATACCCTTTGGTTTACAGGCCAATGTTCTAACCACTGACCCACCAGCCAGAGCTCCTTAGATAAGACTTTCAATCAATTTTTTAAGAAGTTTGATTTGAGGTAGGAAAAATGTATTTTAAGTAGAGAGAAAACTTTATGCAGATGAACAAAAGCATGAAAAATCATGCTATGCCCAAGCATCTTTAGGGTGGGGCATCAGGAATGATTGATATAGTAATAGATATTAAGGCTTTTAAGGTAACATCACACAGTGTTACATCACACAGTGTTTTAAAGTATGCTAACTTATTAGTGTTTATCATTTCTCCTTAATTTTAATAGATGGGTGATGTTGGGGAGTCTACCAAAGCTCCCTGTGCTGCAATTTTCTCAAAAGAAAAATGGTGGTAACAAAACACTTACTTCACAGGAATTACACAAAAAGTGATGGATAAGTAGTTATGATAATTATTAGTTGTGTTAGTATTATCTGTCTTCATTGAACTCTGTGATTTTAAACTCACCCAAATGCCTAAAAACATTGCAGGTGCTTAATAATATTTGTTGAAATGATAAATTATTGTATAAATAGTAAAGAAATAGTGAATTATCATAAAGATAAAAAAGTTAAAATATTTGAAATGCAATTAATATATTTGTGATCGTGTCATAGAATTTTTAGAAAGAGGACTTAGGAAGCTATTGCAAAGGACTATCTGATATATGTAGACAAGTTAATTAAAGCAATAGCAAAAATTATGTGGAAAAAATACACTGGAAAACTGACAGAGATTGATGACTTTCCACATGTGCTGTGTAGTGTGAGGGTCAAGATTCTAGGCTTTGAAATATACTACATGCCTAACTTCAAATCCCAGTCTTCACTAACTCACTGTATGGACTTAGCAAGTTACTACAACTCTCTACATTTCATTTTTCTTCTCTGTAAAATTGGAATGATATTAATAATTTCTCCTTAAGACAATTATAAGGATGAAATAATGTTTGTTACATACTTAGTAAAATACCACATATAATAGGTGCTCACTTAGTATTCACTAATATTATTATTGCATTTATGGTAGATAAAGAAGTGGTTCAATTTCCGGTCATTCTAATTTGTTCTAGATATCATTAATTGGGAAAAGAACACAGTGGGCTTGTCTGTAGATAATTCATTCAATTTTGAACACACAAAATTACAGATGTCCAAGTAGATATGTTTATGAATATAAATTCAAAGAGAAAAGTTTAAATGAAAACATTTATTGGCAGTTCAGAGAAGATGTCCATTGATAAGATGGGAAAGTTGAGGCTAGAGCTTTCAGTCAAGGAATTCATGAAAGATTCTGTCAAGCAGGAAGGAGGAGAAAACAAGAGAAAGAAGTATCTCATGTATCAAGTGCAATATGTCAAATGGAAAAGGGGGGTCTGATGTTCATTTTGAAAGCAGGAAGCACATTGAAAACTTTCCAAAACCATTTGAAAAGTTTGGGGCAGACCCCAGATGGCGGTAGGTGGAAGATTAAGTACTGGGTTAAAAGATAGAGTGACTACACATTATCTGTGGTCTCCATTATTATGAACAATGGAAGGAAAATACAGAAAGGTTGGCTTCAGGAAGCAAAGTTTCAGAATTCTCTCAAAAGAATTGGTCTAGTGAGGAATGGGGAGTTCTAGAATTTGCTATGCCCATTTCTAGGCAAAGAGGAACAAGTGTGGAAAATGACTAAACACCCTGGATTCCCTTTCTCACTTTCACTCCCTTTCTTACTTCCATCATAAAAAAAAAAAAAAAAAAAAAAAGCCCCAGTCGGCTTGGCTCAGTGGACAGAGGGTTAGCCTGTGGACTGAAAGGTCCCAGGTTCGATTCTGCCCAAAGGACATATGCCTGGGTTGCGGGCTCAATCCCCAGTAGGGGGTGTGCAAGAAGTAGCCGATCAATGATTCTCTCTCATCATTGATGTTTCTATCTCTCTCTCCTTCTCCCTTCCTCTCTGAAATCAATAAAGACATATTTTTTTAAAAAAAATCTTGGAATTATGTTCTCTCTCACTGAAATATTATTTTTCAGCCCACAGGGAACCCAGACTGGTTGGAGGAGACATTCCCTGTTCTGGTCGTGTTGAAGTTAAATATGGCGACACCTGGGGCTCTGTTTGTGACTCTGACTTCTCTCTGGAATCTGCCACTGTGCTGTGCAGGGAATTACAATGTGGCTCCGTTATTTCTATCCTCGGGGGAGCTTACTTTGGCGAAGGAAATGGACAGATTTGGGCTGAAGAATTCCAGTGTGAGGGGCATGAGTCCCATCTTTCACTCTGCCCAGTAGCACCCCGCCCAGATGGGACTTGCAGTCACAGCAGAGACATTGGAGTCGTCTGCTCAAGTAAGACTCGGAGAACATGTTCAGTTTGCTCCCTTGCTTGGGAGACAGTAGGGCTAGGTAATCACAGACATCTTTTTAAAGCCCTGTTTCCTTCCAGGATACACAGAAATGCGCGTGGTGAACGGCAAGTCCGCGTGTGAAGGAAGAGTGGAGCTCAAGGTTCTAGGGACCTGGGGATCTCTCTGCAACTCTCACTGGGACATGGAAGATGCCCACGTTTTGTGCCAGCAGCTTAAATGTGGAATTGCTCTTTCTATCCCAGAACGAGCACATTTTGGGAAAGGAAATGGTCAGATCTGGAGGCACATGTTTCACTGCACTGGAATTGAGCAACACATGGGAGACTGTCCTGTTACTGCTCTGGGTGCCTCGCTATGTTCTGCAGAGCAGGTGGCCTCTGTAATCTGCTCAGGTAAGAGGATCAAAGGCAGCCAGGGACAAGCCATGGTGCTGGGCCTTAAGAGCAGGTGTGCCGATGGGGGTGAAAAACCAACGTAAAAGGGGAAGATCCGTTGTGAGGGGTCATGCGAAATGTACTGGAATATTAACCTCACTTACCTTTTTAGAGAAAGTGTAAACTCAATTTTCATTGATCTAATAGTTATCTAGTGCTTCTTAAAGCACCTAATAAATTCCTTGCCTGGCTGACCCGCCCCATTTCTTTCTCTCTAAAGCTATGTTTGTTCTCAGCTCATCTATCTAATCCTTCATTCATCTGGCCTCCTTCCTCACCCTACCTTTTGAGTCCTGTTTGACAGAGCAGTTTGGTTTTTATAGGAAACCAGAGTCAGACACTACCCCCGTGCAATTCAACATCTTTGAACCCAACAAGCTCTACCATTTCGGAAGAAAGAGCTGCTGCTTGCATAGGTGAGTATCAGTGATCAATCTATAAAAACTATCTCAATCCTTAAGAATGTATTTTTAGTAATATTTTACTTTGTCTTTCCAGAGAGTGGTCAACTTCGCCTGGTAAATGGAGGTGGTCGCTGTGCTGGGAGAGTAGAAGTCTATCATGAAGGCTCCTGGGGCACCATCTGTGATGACAGCTGGGACCTGAACGATGCCCATGTGGTGTGCAGACAGCTGGGCTGTGGGGTCGCCATTAATGCCACTGGTTCTGCTTATTTTGGGGAGGGAACAGGGCCCGTCTTGCTGGATGAGATACACTGTAATGGAAAAGAAGCTCGTATTTGGCAGTGCCCTTCACATGGCTGGGGGCGGCACAATTGCAGGCATAAGGAGGATGCAGGAGCTATCTGCTCAGGTAAGCTCTGCACATAACTTCTGGTCACAATTACATAAGAAAAGAATGAGGTAGGGCAAATGATAGTGAGGGGAATTAATCTGAAAGGATTCCCTGAAAAACAAGTGAGGAGGAAACTATTGTGAGAGTCAGGATCCCAGAAGTGCTACCTCCTGTGCAAGGTAGTAAAAAGTTAGAAGGAGAACATTTCAGAAATGAGCTTGCATATCACGAAAATGACAACAAAACTAATGATGAGAAGGAAGTTCTTTTAGAAATACACTAAAGGCCCGGTGCACAAAAATTTGTGCACTTGGGTGGGGGGGCGTCCCTCAGCCAGCCTGTGCCCTCTCGCAATCTGGGACTCCTCGGGAGATGTCCACCTGCTGGTGTGCCTGGCCACCATGGGTGAGGGACTGATGGCCGTTTCAGGCTGCCCACAGCCCCTTCAGGGTTCAGGTCCCTACTGGGGTACCTGGCCAGCCTGGGTGAGGGACTGATAGCCATTTCAGGCTGCCCACAGCCCCTTCAAGGTTTGGGTCCCTACTGGGGTGCCTGGCTGGAAGCAGGTATCTGGGATTTATTTAACTTCTATAATTGAAACTTGGTAGCCTTGAGTGGAGCTTCCTCCATTGCCCAGGACAACTCCAGCTCTGTGGCCACCGCCATCTTAGTTTAGTTAATTTGCATATTTGTTCCTGATTGGCTGGTGGGCATGGCTTGTGGGTATAATGAAGTGAAGGTTAATTTGCATATTACTCTTTTATTAGATTATATGTAGAGCTAGATATTGAGCTAGATATATAGATTCAGTGCACCACTTGATAATCACTGTATTAATTTTTAAAATGTAGATTTAAGGGACAAGAAGGAATACATTAGTACTACATTCTGTAGAGAAAAAGATAACTATCATGTCCAAGTAATTTTTCATGAGAGACAAGTAAGACTCATTTGTCATAGAAGCAAAAATTATCAGAAAAACCCACTGATCTTATTTTGTATACAGGGCAAGCTTCAGAAACTATTGTGAAGTAGAAAAATGTACTCAGTTGTAATATATTGGGGAAAACAGTAATATGATCAGTAACTTAGGGAAGTGAAAAATTCTATATGCCAGAAGTGATGCGGATATCAACCACATTTAATGACACACATTTGGTAGAGAACATATGCAACAAAACTGTGATGTGTCAGAAAGGGGACTACTTCATTTTAAGGTTATGTACACAAAATCTTGGATTTAGTATCAGAATATCTCAGTAAATGTTAACTGTCAAGGACAGTTGCAAAAAAAAATGAATGGAATAAAATTCTTGAGTATAAAATAAAGTAACTTAGGTAGAAAGTCCAAATATGTAATTAATAAAAGATTTGAGCCTTTTATTGAAATCTAGAAGTCAACTTACAATCATTGGTGGCATTCTAGAGCAGTCCCTGAGTATAAAACCCAAGACTGTAAAAGCAGAAGATTTAGAAAAAATACTATATTTTACTAAAATCTACTAAATCACCCCACAGTTACTTAAAAAATTACTAAATGATATAGTGTACTTATTTTTGTGGTTGTTAATCCTCCCCCAAGGATATTTTTCTATTGAAATTTAGGGAGAGTGGAAGAGAGAGGAAAAGAGAGAAAAACTCAATGTGAGAGAAGCACATCGACTGGTTGCCTCCTGCATGAGCCCCAACCAGGGCCTGGGTCAGGGAAAGGCCTGCAACCAAGGTACCTGCCCCTAGTCGTAATCAAACTGGGACTCTTTGGTCTGCAGGCCAATGCTCTATCTACTGAGCCAAACCAGCTAGTGTTGGTGTACTCATTTTTGAAGTCATTCTCACATCAGAATAAAGGGAAGGAGCCTTGTGAATTTTCAGAGAAGATGTGAAACTACTCTGTATTTCACTCCAGAGTTCTTGTCTCTGAAACTGACCAGTGAAAACAGCAGAGAGACCTGCGCAGGACGTCTGGAACTTTTTTATAATGGAACATGGGGCAGTATTGGCAAGAGTAACATGTCCCCAACCACTGTGGAGGTGGTATGCAGGCAGCTGGGCTGTGCAGACAAAGGGAGCATCAGCCCTGCATCTGCAGCCAAGACAATGTCCAGGTACATGTGGGTGGACAACGTCCAGTGTCCAAAAGGGCCTGACACATTATGGGCGTGCCCATCATCTCCATGGAAGCAGAGACTGGCAAGCCCCTCAGAAGAGACCTGGATCACATGTGCCAGTGAGTATATGAAAATTCCATTCTGTGACTCCACTATGATCTTCTGATCTCATTAAGTAGGAATGAGCAAATTCTAGTTAATACCTATTCTACCTGGATCATAAAATTGGTTTTATTTCATTTGACCTACAGATTTTCAAGGCCAGAGGTCATTTTTCCATAGAATATTTATACGCCCCATGGTCTTCCTGAAAGTCCTATTCAATTGCTTTCTCTGTGAACAAATGAGGAGCAGAGACTATATGCTATTTAACTATTTAACTATTTAACTATTGAATGGTCTACTTTACCTTTCCAATTTTTCTTTCAATATCATTTTGATGTGCTAGTATAAAATGAGAAGCAGTCAGAAAGACCAATCCTAAAGTATTTCCTCATTCTCCATCTTATTAAACTGGAAGAAATTTTCTACGTACCTGGCAATCTCTGAAGCTCTTTTATATTTGAGAAAACTTAACATTATGCAACGTTCCCATTATTTATTTGACATTTTATGAGTCACACTACTGTTCTTATGTCCAATATGAAATAATTTGCTGAATGGACATGTATTTTCATAAAAAATACATTTTGTTAAAATTTATTTTTTAAATGAGCAACGTTTTAAAATAGTCTTAAAAAGAGTTCCAAATATCTCTTTTCCCCTGTGACCTCTTAGGAGTTTTTTTCTTCTCACAAATGACCTTGGGGTCTCTGATTTTTTCAGACAAGATAAGACTTCAGGAAGGAAACACTACTTGCTCTGGACGTGTGGAGGTCTGGCATGACGGTTCCTGGGGGACAGTGTGTGATGACTCCTGGAACCTTGACAACGCTCAGGTGGTGTGTCGACAGCTGGGCTGTGGCTCAGCTTTGAAGGCACTCAAAGAGGCGGCATTTGGTCAGGGGACTGGGCCCATATGGCTCAATGAAGTGAAGTGCAAAGGGAATGAGTCTTCCTTGTGGGATTGTCCTGCCAAATCCTGGGGCCACAGTGACTGCGGGCACAAGGAAGATGCTGCTGTGATATGCTCAGGTGAGTGCCAGGATACGGGATTAAGCTTGCAACCTCTGGTAGCTAAGAAGGGGTGAGGCATCGAGTGCATTGTGTAAAGACTGGATATGCCAACATAGGGATCTAGTGGGGGGAAAGCCATAATGTTTCAGTCTAAAGAAGTGATGAAAATATTTGTTGTTATTCCTTGGTGAAGGCCAACAAGGAAAAGCATATTACTTATCTGTGTTCCTATGCAGAGGGAAAAAAGAGAAGAACAACATTGTTTTAGGTCGGAAACAGTAGTTCGCTTGACTGAGAGGCACTCAAGGCTCACATAGAAAATAAAAAATTGATTGTTTTCAATAGAAGTCAATATTCCTTAACCCAGGGAGTGGTACCACCACCCACCCAAATTTCTCGTTTGAATTTCTTCTTCTCCCTTTGATCTATCATCTGCCCCAGTCAGTCACTAGGTCCTATTTTTTTTTCCTAAGACTAAATTTATTGTGGTAACATTGGTTAATAACATTATATAAGTTTTAAGTATACAGAAATAGAAATATTTGTTCTATGTATTATTCTTAGAATTGAGTCTCCTTCTCTTTTTCTCCTACAGGCAATGCAGTCAAAGAATTATCAAGTACCAAAGGTATATCTAAACTAATAAAAGCGGAATAGTAAAATTAACCGTTTCTCCGGGACGCCAACAGCCAATCAGAGTGGCTGTATGCAAATTAACTCAGCCAAGATGGCGGGCGCGGCTGCCTCACCCAGGCCCAAGCCACATTTCTCCCCTCCCTGATCCTGTAAGGGGACTGAGGAGTGGGAGAAAGGCTCCGGGGCCAGAGGTGAGGCCCCCGGTTGCCCGCCTTGCTGCCTGCTCTGGGGGCTGGGCTCTCTGAGTCCCGGGGAGCCGGAGAAATGGACAAAGGAACCCCAGGCAGCAGGGAGAGGCCCCCGGTTGCCCACCTCGTGCCTGCCCCGGGAGCCAGAGAAACGCACCCCGGTCCAGCAGGGAGAGGCCCCCTCGGTTGCCTAACTCGCGCCTGCCCGGGGGGGCCGGAGAAACAGGCACCCGGGGCCGGCTCCCCAAGTCCCCTCTCAGGGAATCCGGGAGCTGGAGAAAAGCACCCTGGTCCTGACTACTGGGAGCCTCAGATGTGACTGGGGGCAGGCCCCCAGTGTCAACACTTACGCATGTACAGGTACACACAAAGGTGCCTGCCAGACAGGGGCCATCACAGGACATCCACTGAGGGGTTCTGGACTATGAGTGGGTGCAGGCTGGGCTGAGGGACCCCCACCCTCCTCCCGTGCACGAATTTCGTGCACCGGGCCCCTAGTATATATATATCTTGAGGTTTCTGAGCATGGGACCCATTGTCTGCACTATTTAGACTTCCTTTTGTTAAGAGACATTAGGTTAGAAGTTCTGAGGATATGACACTTACTTCAACGATCCTGTATCTGACCTAAGAAGGCGGTAATCATTAGGGACCCCCTTCTTCTAGCTGCGACATTCTCATCTCTTGTGATGTTTACTCGCACTTAGGGAATGCACTCCCGGTTGTTTTTGGAGTCCTCGGGGTCATTGCGCTGATTGGTCTCATCGTGTTCTTCTTGCGGTCTCAGAAGGGAAGACAGCTACAACAACTTGCAGGTCTGGGCTAAATGATGGCCTTTCCGATATTTTGTGGGATAAGAACATTCCTGAGATTAGAAAAAAAAACACATAAAAATATTAGATTCAAGAATCATATGGCCAGAAAGATGGAGTCTACGAGAGCCTTAAACAGTTTCTGAAAAAGAGGGAACAAGATTTCAGAAAAGACAAGGGGCTTAGGTTGTTTTGATGAGTCCTGTGCTTCGTCTATATATTTAACTGGACATTATAGAATTGCTCGTTTAGAATAAATATGCTTATATAGTTAAACATGAATCCTTTTTACCCAAAGATTTATTTGCTTTTGCTATATATTTATTACGGATTTGGCTGTTCTGTCACGCAATGTGCCTAGGATCTTATGATGCAGACATGGATAACCAAGTTGTTTGTTTGTTTTTTTGTGTTCATGGAATTTCAAATCTAATGGAAGAGATATATATGTAAACAAATAAATTGCAGGATAGAGTTACATATTCATATGAATAAGGGAGAAGTGGCGCAGAGAAGAGAATAATTAACTGGAAGGGAAAGGGGAGATTCAGAAGCTTCTAGGAGGCATTCGAGATAAATTTTGAAGATAAGAGTTCAAATAACTGGGTAAGGTGCATTTATGGGGGAAGAGAAAACTATGTACAAGTGTAGAGAAGCTTAAAGGATGCCACATTTGTTGTTGTTTTGTGGGGGGGTGAGCTCGAGGAGAGAAGCTTCTGATAAGGCTGGAGAAGAGGGGGAAACACAATGAAGTTCAGTGTTCCATGGTGAGAAGAATAGTATTAAAAAGTATTATGTAGAAAAGTAAAAGGGTGAAGCAGCCTTTTAAGAAAGTTCTGGGCTACAGGATGTATGAGGAATTGAAGGATCACATTACTGACAAGGATAGCATTTTTAAAGAGTTGGGATGAAAGATGAAAAAGACTTTATAGTGAGAATGAAGGGAAGATAGATTTTAGTGAGATTTTAGGTAACGCTCCAATGGATTTGAAAAGCTTCTGGCTGCTTTGGGGGGAAGAAATTAGGTTGTTCTACAATGGCAATAGCTTTAGCTTGGTAGTAGAATGACATGGAAACTGGACAAGGGTATGAATGAAGATTGGGTATGTTTGCACGGCTAGGAAAAAGCACATAGAGGGAGGGAAAGTTTTATTATCTTCTGCGGACTTATAACTTAAGACGTCTGTTGTCAGTTTCTTCGAGAGAGAATTTTATCCACCAAATTCAATACCGGGAGATGAATTCTTGCCTGAAAGCAGATGATCTGGACGTGCTGCACTCCTCAGGTGTGTGGTTCTTTGCGAGTCAGTAGCCCGGGGCTCCAGACCAGTAGCTGCAATTGAGGCTGAGGCATTCTACTTTGCACAGAAGTGGAAAGAAATCACAAATCCGTATTAATAGGAAACGTATGATGCATGTAAGGAAAAAGACAGGAATAGACTGAAAATCATTCTTAGAGAACATGAGAATTGCAGTCATGGGGACACCTCTGGCTAAGAGGTCTATATTTCTGACAGAGGTACAAAGCACCATGAAGCAGAATGTTATGACTTGGATCTCATTTTATTAAAACAGAAGTTAATCTTCTAAAAAGTAGCTTAGCTTTTCATATATCTCTTTTGTAGTTTCTTCCATTAAAACTCCTGCTACTTTCCTTTCTCTAACTTTATATCTATTGTATTTTTCTTAAAATCATAAAAGCTTGGACTTCCTATGTCTTATCCCACCAGAGGCCATCACTATTCACAGCACTAGCCTTATTTCTCATCACATGATGCTTCTTTCTTTGTCCTCTGACTTCTATTTAGCACCAGTGCACTAATTCTGCCTCTGGGAAGCACGATTCTGCTGCTTTGGGAAAAAATATCCCAATACCTTCTTACTTCATGAAGGCTCAATGCCTTCTCAATAGTTACCTTCTGACAAGGGCCTGCCTCACTTCTTCCATACAAGGGATTTGATATTTGCTGCAACTATATCAGGAACATAATGTTTAAGGCATGGAAAAGATTTTTTGTGCCCCCTACATCACACTTGTTTTCTTTCCTAGTTATAGATGGTGTTTTTAAATGTTCAAAGAGCTTCTAAGGCATTTGAGGGGTGGTCTGATTTATTTCCCAGTAATTATTTTCTTCCATTCAGAAAATCCCAATGAGTCAGACAGTTTTAATGCTGCCAGACTAATTTCCATGTCCAAATCTCTTCCTAGGGGACCATTCTGAAATACACTGAAAAGGAATATGAGAATTTATAACCCAGTGAGGTGAGTGAGAAAAATTTACTCATCATTCTAAACAAGTACATTCCTCTGGAAAACTGAGAGCTCCTCTGGTAATAGAAAGAATGTATAGACATATTTTATATACATGTATATAAGTTTATGTATGTATATCCATATAGAGAATATATAACAGATTTTTATTACTATGACTTCACCTTTCAGTTACAAATAAGGGTTTTCCAAGAAAAAATGTATGCACACTTTAAATAATTATTCATTCCAGTGGGTTAAATCTGAAAAGCTGTTAAGTGTGTATACAGTTTTGGTATACTCTATATATTCTAAGCCATAACAATCTAATCTAATAAAAGAGAAACATGCAAATTGGTGTTACTCCACTACACCCCCAAGCCACGCCCACCAGCCAATCAGAGTGACTATATGCAAATTAATCCAACCAAAATGGCGGCAGGCAGCTGCGGAGCTGTAGTAAGCAGGAGGCTTGGTTGCCCCAGCAATGGAGGAAGCCAAGCTTCCCGCCTGCCCTAGTCATCTGTGGCCTCCATTCAAGGAAACAAAGTTTCAATTATAGAAGATAAATAAATCCCAGATAGCTGCTTCCAGCCAGCCTCACTGGGAGCTTGGGTCATTGGGGGCTGTGGATAGCCTGAAAATGGCCCTCAGCCCCTCACCCAGGTTGACCACACCCTCATGGGTGAGGGTTCCTGCTGGGGGGCTAGGCCAGCCTCCAAACAGCCATCAGCCCCTCATCCAGGCTGGCCACTCCCTCATAGGGTGAGGGTCCCCACTGGGTGGCTTGACCAGCCTGCAAACAGCCATCAGCCCCTCACTCAGGCTGGGCAGGCAACCCAGTGGGAACCCCACACTGATCCAGGACACCCTTCAGGGAAAACTAGCAGGCCCCAACCAATGCACCAGGCCTCTATCCTATATAATAAAAGGATAATATGCAAATTGACCCTAACAGCAGAACAACTGAGAATGACTGGTCACTATGACACACACTGACCACCAGGGGGCAGATGCTCAATGCAGGAGCTGCTCCCTGGTGGTTAGTGCACTCCCACAGGGGGAGCTCTACTCAGTCACAAGCCAGGCTGACAGCTGCCAGTACAGCGGTGGTGGTGGGAGCCTCTCCTGCCTCCTCAGCAGAGCTGAGGACTCCTGGGCTGCCAGAGGGATGTCTGACTGCCAGCTTAGGCCTGATCCCCCAAGGAGCAGGCCTAAGCCAGCATGTGGACATCCCCTGAGGGGTCCCAAACTGTAAGAGGGCACAGGCCAGGCTGAGGGACCCCCACCCCCGAGTGCACAAATTTTTGTGCACCGGGCCTCTAGTGGTATATAATGGAGCTAAGGAGAAACTGGGTAAATAAATATGAATAGATCTTTTAAAGATATATGGGGTAATTTCAGAAAAGAAATAGACATATTTATGGTTGTATAATGCATGCTATGGTAAATATTCAATACTATAAGAGTATAGAAAGTTTGGAGAGATTATGAAGAAGATATAATGTTCAAGTTAAACGGGAGATGACTGAAAGATAGACCATTTTAGGGAAAGGACATAGCAAGTACAAAATATGGAGGCATAAGAGAGAAGCACACCTTTGGGAAACAAGTTTTTCATTCAGAAACGTGCATTGAACATATTTATGGTGACAAGTGGCATCTTGAGTGCTGAAAATACAAAAATTAAAGATACTATTGACAAATACAAGATGGTTTAATGAAATAGGTAGGGATATGAAGAGGTTCTGTGAAGAGAGGCAAAGTGATGCAAAACCTAAGATGAAAAGGCTGCATGGAGCCCTATAATGAATGGTCTTATCTGCTACATTTCATGTTTGTATTTTATTTTAGCGATTCTTGGGGAGGTGGTGGCTATGGAAGATTAAACTGGGCAAGAAACAATCAGATTTGCATTTTTTTATTATTACATAAAGTTTTACAAAGATTAGTACATATATCTTTTTCCCCCTGCCCTTCCCCCAGCCTCCCCTACCCCCCAGTGTTTTGTGTCCATTAGCAGATTTGCATTTTAAAATTAGCTTTCATAAGGAAAGTATAACAAAAAAAAAAAAATGAACAAGGCAAGAAATTTTCTAAGTTATACATCAAAAAGAAAAAATTGTGAAATGAGTTAGTGGGTACATTTTCTACTCTTTCAAAAGTAAGAGGTTTTTTTGGTTTTTTTAAAAGAAATATTATGACATAAGAAATACAGATTGAGTCAAAGGATAAAAGTTGGAACTCTTAAAAGTGTATAAATGTAAAGTGTTAATATCATATGTAGACACATAGAGCACCTATAACTTGTATATTGCATGAATAGGGTAAATTCATGTATGTAAACTTTTCACACACATATATATATCTCATCAATTGTTATGACAAAGACAATATCTAATGGATAATTGGGAAAGCTATGAAAACACAACTCATAAAAAATGAATTTCAAATGATAAACATTTTTAAATGCTTAAATTCACTAGTGATTCAAATTATGACTAATGATGAGATGCCATTTTATATAAATTAGACTAACAAAAATTTAAGAGCACCGATGTTTATTGCTAATAGGAATACAAAGAAAACTGTAATTTAAAACATTGCTTTTGGAAATAAGAAGTGTGATAGTCTTTAGAAATAGAAACTTCTATTTTAAAAAATTTTAAATGCTTCACAGATCCTTTGACCCAATAATTCTACCACTGAGAATTTTTTCCATACAGATAAAAACACTAGTATATAAGAATATATATAAAAGATTATTTTTTTGCAGTGTTGTTAGTAGTAGCAAACGTTGGAAACAAAGTAAATGGCAATCAGTCAGAAAGTGGCTGATACAGAAAAACTAAAAAGGAAAACCCGTTCATGAAAATGCAATAATATTATTCCATCTACGTGCTCACGTTATTGAATATAATTAAATGCACCTATAAAATCATATGTGTATATGTGTAAAGAAACATGTAAACATTCTAACACTATTATAAACTGAGAAGGACTATGAATGACTTTTGATTTACAATATCAATCCATGAATATTATAATAAATAATGTTTAAAACTACTTATTCCTTAAAGAGTAATCACTGATGAATAATTGCTTCAGAATCATGTGGGGGTGCTTTTAAAAATAGCATTTCTGGACATCACGGTAGTTCTTTGGAATAGAAATAATACTTACGCACACTGAAGTTTGAAAATTGTTGCATTTAAGTTTCCTGTCCAGGGAAGTATTATGTTTTGTAATCCTTAGGAGTGAGTGAGAGTGTGTGGTAATGTAATACATTATAGTACATTATAATGTAATTCTTCTAAGCATGTGTGTGTGAAGAGGAATATAACAATTGTTCTATGTATGGTTTTAATTCAGCCTTTTAAGATATCTGAAGACTTGGACTATTGAATGGAGCAAAATTTATCTGGTTCACTGAAGACCATACAGTCCTTTTTCTTCTTCTATTCCAAAGACTGCTGCTGAATTTATAAAAATTAAATTGATGAATGTGACTACTAAAAGTTGTATATAAGACTCTCGGGGGGGGGGGGTAAATAAAAATGAATATTGCTGACTTTAACTTGCCTTAACTTCTTGTTCTTAACTGAATTTCTTAGTGGGCTTTCTGACTTTTTTAGAGTTTCATAAATATAATGTGATGTCCTTTTATTTGATAATGTTTTTATTTTTATATAATACATATTTTTATAGTTTGGGTTAAATAATAATTTTCTTATTAAATCAAAACAAAAATTTTTAGAAAGGGAAAGTTAGTGGTTATTGAAGGATTTGTTAATAATATATGGTTACCTCTGCAAGGCATGATTCTCATTGGTTCTTTAATTGCTTTCTGTCACTGTAATTCTGGTCATCGACAAAAATGCACAGCAACAACTGGTAAGGGAAAGAAAGACTCAGTGGTTCACTTCCTCATTCCTTTGTATGGTAAAACAGAAGCTGAAATAAATACATAAATTATGTCTTTTCTATATAACTAGTAGGGACCCAGTGCACAAATTTGTGCACAGGTAGGGTCCCTTGGTCTGGCTGGTAATTGGGGCCAGCCAGCCGGGCGGAGGTACCATGAAAGGTGGCCAGCCAGGAGAAGTTGGCTGTGGGAGTGTACTGATCACCAAGGGGCAGCTCCTGCATTGAGCGTCTGCCCCCTGGTGATCAGTAAGTGTCTTAGCAACCGGTCGTTCAGTTGTTCAGTCACTTAAGCTTTTATATATATACTAGAAGCCCGTTGCAGGAAGATTCCTGTAAGAATAGGGCTTACTCGGCCTATTCCTGCAAGAATAGGGCTTCCTGAGCCAGAGCAAAGCAGAGAAGGGAGCGAAGCCACCACTTTGCTCCCTCCTGTCTCCACCACCTCGGCTCCCTTCCTTCTCTGCTGCCTCACTTCCTCCCTTCTTCACCGTCTCTGCTGCCTCAGCTCCGTTCCCTTCTCTGCAGCTTCGCTTCGTTCTGCAGCACTTGGCATCCTTATATGCATTCTTCAGTCTTCACTCCGCACCTGTGTATGCAAATTAACTGCCATCTTAGTTGGGTTAGTTTGCATATTGCTCTGATTGGCTGGTGGGCATAGCGGAGTGACACCAATTTGCATGTTAGTCTTTTATAGGTGTAGATAGATTATAGTGAAAGTTTATATTTTACTAAAAATTACTTATCCACATTTCATATAAACCTAAATAAGTTATAGTAACTCAAATAAGAATTATAGTAATAAGACATAGTAATTAAACACTAAGCTTTGAGTCTATTGACTTGTTCAATTTGCATCAGTGTTAGATGCAAATTGATTTTTAATTCTTTCTTGGTATTCAGATATTGCATACGGCCTTTCCTGGCACTTTGGGCTTCAAAGAAGCTGTCTTGTAGAAACATATCTGTCTGACTTTCCATTTCTTTCACACCTCTTGTCAATTCCACAAAATCTATTGAGCACTTACTATTTGTCAAGTATTGTATGTACATTAAATACTCGATTATATGCCATATATATATATATATATATATATATATATATATATATATATATGCTAGTGTCCTTCATGTTCAAAACAATCAGAGGGACGACCAACCGCAGCGGGGAGAGGGGTAGGGGAGAGGAGGTGATCGGCTCAGCGAGGTTGTTAGCCTCCGGCCTGGGCTGGGTGGAGGCTTAACGACCTCGCCACTGCCTCCGTGGTTGACTCTAGCAGGACCTGGGCCCTCCACTCTGTGGAACAAAGTCCCTTTTCCTGATACATGTTCCCAGGATTTCTCAGACCCGTTTGTGGAAGTCAGGAGACACTGCATGTGGTCATCCCACCCTGGGGACTCTGGGGGCTGACAGCAAGGCTGGGCTTCTGTGGGGTCCCCTCTGTTATGTGCTACAGGGTCACTATATCCTAATGTTGACTCTGGCAGGACTTGGGATGGTCCTCTGTGTATCTGAGGTCCTGCTTCCTATACCAAAGCCCCGAGTCTCTGAGACCTGGATGCAGAAATCACCTGTTGTCGTCATCCCACCCTGGGTGGGATGATTCTGTTCTAGGGCCCAGGGTCCCTTCCTCCTCCCTCATGTTCCTCCCTTTGAGCCCAGGAAGGTTCTGGGATCCTCCCTCTGTTAACTCAAGACCGGACTCCTCAGATCAAGGCCTCACTGCCCTGACTCCTCTGCAGGAAGTCAGTGTACATCACATCCAGTACCAAGCCCAGCAATTCCAAAGCCTGATGACAGGGGCTGAGATCGATTCCGTAGGTTCCTTTAGTCCTGCCTCTGGCCCATACTTTGACAGGTCCTGGGCCTCCTGTCCTCTATGAACCTGAGTCTGCAATCCTCAGACCAAGGGTCGACTACCTCAGTTCCCTGAGGAGGTGGGTGCAGTTTTCAACATACAAACAGGAAACCCAACTTTGGGACTTTAAATTCCTGCCTTATTCACCTTATACTGTTAAACCCCAAATCTAGATACTATACCTACTATGATCACCCCCAAGATTTTAAACAAAGCTAAGATAACCAGTTGAGCAACTCTATTCATTAAGGCAGCCTAAAGGCAATGATGTCAACCTTGAAAACAGAAAGCTGGGGAGAGCCACATGGACAGTGGGAAAAGGGGGGTGAGATGGAAAATTTCTCTGATAGTAGCCAGGAAGTGAATGGTTTTCAAGGTGCATAAGAGCAACCTGTACTAGGAAAGGAGTATGATTCATATCTCCACATAGATAGTCACATCACCTTGAAAAGGTATTTGGTAAATCTTACGAAAACTAGCCGATGGTGAAGGATGAGAAAGAACAATGAACCACTGAAATGGGTGGCCTAGGGAAACGTTTGGAGGAAGCATCATCTCCCTACCATGTGACCCATCAGAATTGAACCTGGGGTCAATAAGTTTGAAAAGGATTAAATAAATGCCCCCTTTCTCTTACCAAAGCATCTTGGCCTCTTCACTCATCCCCATGGAAGTGTCAGGATGGTGCTTTATGATGTTTAAGTTTCCCTCCCAGAGCTACCATTAGCTGGAGGAGAGGCTTCCTGGTTAATTAAAGCCTAGAGGGTGTGGCCCCTCATTGTCATAGAGCAAAGCATGTGTTCAGGAGGCCTGGGGTAAGACCCTGGGAAATTTTGACATGGTGAAGATGACCAGGAAACCACAAACTCCTAACACAGTTATGTAACAACCAACCCCATTCATCAAAAGAAGATAAAAGAGGAAAAAGCCCTGTTAACTCAGGTCCAGTGTCCAGGATGAAAGGACCACACCTAAACTTCTCTTCCTCTTCTTTAGCAGCATATCCCCAAGACTCCCTGGTCTGCTTGGAAGATACTTTTTCTCATGAAGACTTTTTTCCCTTTCATCCCAGCCATTTCCCCACAAACCAATGTACTTCTGTGCTCACTCTGTTGTCCTTCCAGGTACTAAAGACATCCATGGAGGTGAAAAGATGTCTTTAAGGGAGTTCAAGGAAAGGAACCTTTCCAAAAATTCCTACCCCTTCAAGAAAACCTACAACAGCTATAAAGCCAACAATATGTGGCCATTTTCACAGGACAAATGAGGAATTGAATAAAAATGATCCAGAAAAAGACCAAGACAATGTAGAAAAATTCATCACCTTGAGTGATAACTTGGGCAGCCAGTAACTTCAGAGTAAGGCCAAAGACCTCAGAACTATCTATGAAGTCTCTGAAGTCTGGCCCCCAAGAAATGCTAATAGTGTGGAAGCCAAATTTTACACCGACAGGGTACAACAATAGTGATGATTAAAATAAAATTGATGTGGTTCACTTTCAGTGTAAACATAATTTGCAGACAATTCTTATTAAATTTATTGGGATAACATCCTATCTAATAAAAGAGTAATATGCATTTTTCTCTCCCAATATTTTTTTGGGGAGGCAACCAAATTTTTGCTGGCCTTGTTTCGGCAAGGCTTAAGAAAAAAAAGAGTAATATGCAAATTAGGCATCACTCTATCACAAAGATGGCCACTCCCCATGGCCACAAGATGGTGGCACCCAGAGCCACATCCTACCTAATAAAAGAATAATATGCAAATTAGACATCACTCCATCACAAATATGGCCATCCCCATAGCCACAAGATTGAAGCACCCAGTCCAGCTCAACCCTGCCACTGAAGTGGTCAGGCCTGTTAGCCAGGCAGGTGGCAGGGGAGGTGGGGAGTCTGAAGGGCAGAACAAGCAATCAGGGGGTGCTGGGGGTCTCCTGCCCAGGCCAGAGGCCTTTGCCAGAGGCCTCAGGCATGGTCAAGGACAGAGCTGGTGATGAGATGGGTATAAAGGTGCCCTACCCAGGCATAAGGCCTGGGCCAGAGGCCTCAGGCCTGGGCAGGGGCAAGGCCAGAGATGGCAGGGGCCTGGGCTCCACAGAGCCAGCGATTGGAGGGGCAGGGGTGGAGCCTGTGATCGCAGAGGTCTGGCACCGGTGGAGCTGGCAAAGCAGGGGTCTGGGGGTCCCCTGCCCAGGCCTGTAACCTTGGCCAGAGGCTGTAGTGGGGCAGGGGCAGAGCTGGTGATGACAGGGGACAGGATCAGAGCTGGTGATTACAGAGGCCTGGGCTCTGTGAAGCCAGGAATCAGAGGGGGTTGAGGGTCTTCTGACCAGGCATGCAGCCTCAGACAGAGACTGAAGGCCTGGGCAGGGGCAGAGCCAGTGATCACAGGGGTCTGGGGGTCCCCTGCCCAGCCCTGCATCCTCCGCCAGAGGTTACAGGCCTGGGCAGGAGTGGAGCTGGGGTTGGAGGGGCAGGGATGGAGCCAGTGATGGGAGTTAACTACAGAGGAAATACCTTTTCTTACTGCTCATTGACTAAGCTCCCTGTATGCCACTGGTAATATTCTTAGTAACTTGGGTAATAAGAATCCCTAAAGGCAATTTAGGGTTTTTACACCACACTCCTGGAGAAAAAAAAAAATGAAGGTCCACTGCTGGAGCGTTATGAAATGTCATGTCCTGCCCTAGCTGGTTTAGCTCAGTGCATAATGCCTCAGCCTGCTGACTGCAGGGTATAGGTTCAATTCTGACCAAGGGCATGTACCTAGATTGCAGGCTCCTCCCTGGCCGGGGCCCAGGTCAGGGCATATGCAGGAGGCAACTAATCAAAGTGTTCCTCTCACTTTGATGTTTCTCTCTGTTTTTCCCTTCTCTTCCACATTCTCTAAAAATCAATGGAAACATATCCTTAGGTGAGGATTTAAAAAAAGAAAGAAAGAAATGTCATATCCTATGAAAGACACATCTTGAAAATGCCTAAAGAAAGTTGTCATTTTTTCATGGTGAAGGGACTGGAGTCCATGTTGATGAAAACACCTTGGTGGCTGCGGTGACTGGCAGTGGCTGCAGCAGCGGGTGATGGGGCTGGTGGCTTCCCCTGATTAGCCTGATTGCCTCCCACAAAGGGAGGCCAGACTGTGGCTTAGGCCCACTCCCCAAGGTGAGCAGGGAGCAAGCCTAAGCCATCGGTAGGACACCCCCTGAGGGCTCCCAATATGTGAGAGGGGGTAGGCTGAGCTGAGGAACCCCCCCCTCCAGTGCATGAATTTCATGCACCAGGCCCCTAGTCTACATTATTGAAGACCAGGGGCCATCACATCCTAAATGACCAGACAGACAACTGGTCACCAGGCAAGAGTGGGAGAAAGTCGCGGGGGGAGGGGGGGAGATTGGGGGGAGGCAGGGCATGGCCGGACAAGGTGGGCGAGGCAAAGTTTTCAGCTTCCAGCCGAGGCGGGGCAGAGGCCTAACAACCTCACCGCTGCCTTGATGGCTGGGGATCAGGTCTGAAGAGAGGCCTAGAGAGAGAGACAGGGCCTAATCAGCCACCACCGTAGCTGCAGGCAAGGCCTGGAGAGAGAGAGAGAGAG